>JAXMNL010000187.1:85835-107341 GCA_035128595.1 Eptatretus atami | reverse complement strand
TTACTGAAAGTCACGTCACATCCTGAGAGGAGGTGTTTAATGTGATCGAACCAGGAAGCGTTACGTAAGGTCACCGCACATCCTCGAGGAGGTGTTTAATGTGATCAAACCAGGAAGGGTTATCTGAAGGTCACGCCACATCCGAGAGGAGGTGTTTAATGTGTCGAACCAGGAAGGGGTACTGGAAGGTCCGCCCACATCCTCGAGGAGGTTTTTAATGTGATCAAACCAGGAAGGGGTTATCGAAGGTCACGCCCACACCGAGAGGAGGTGTTTAATGTGACGAACCAGGAAGGTTACTGGAAGGTCGCCACATCCGAGAGGAGGTGTTTAATGTGATCGAACCAGGAAGGGTTCACTGAAGGTCACGCCACATCCTGAGAGAGTGTTAATGTGATCAAACCAGGAAGGGTTCACTGGAAGGTCGCCACACCGAGAGGAGGTGTTTAATGTGATCGAACCAGGAAGCGGTTACTGGAAGGTCACGTCACATCCTCGAGAGAGGTGTTTAATGTGATCGAACCAGGAAGGGTTACTGGAAGGTACGCCACATCCGAGAGGAGGTGTTTAATGTGTTCGAACCAGGAAGCGTTCTGGAAGGTCACGTCACATCCTCGAGAGGTGTTTAATGTGATCGAACCAGGAAGGGTTACTGGAAGGTACTCCACATCCGAGGAGGTGTTTAATGTGTCGAACCAGGAAGGTTACTGGAAGGTCACGCCCACATCCTCGAGGAGGTGTTTAATGTGATCGAACCAGGAAGGGTTACTGGAAGGTCAGCCACATCCTCGAGGAGGTGTTTAATGTGATAAACAGGAAGGGTACTGGAAGGTCACGTCACATCCGAGAGAGGTGTTTAATGTGATCGAACCAGGAAGCGGTTACTGGAAGGTCACGCCACATCCTCGAGGAGGTGTTTAATGTGATCAACCAGGAAGGGTACTGAAGGTCCACGCACATCCGAGGAGGTGTTTAATGTGATCGAACCAGGAAGGTTCACTGAAGGTCACGCCACATCCGAGAGAGGTGTTTAATGTGATCAAACCAGGAAGGGTTCATGGAAGGTACGCCACATCCGAGAGGAGGTGTTTAATGTGATCGAACCAGGAAGGGTTACTGGAAGGTCACGTCACATCCGAGAGGAGGTGTTTAATGTGTTCGAACCAGGAAGCGGTTACTGGAAGGTCACGCTACCATCCTCGAGAGGTGTTTAATGTGATCGAACCAGGAAGGGGTTACTGGAAGGTCCGCCACATCCGAGAGAGGTGTTTAATGTGTTCGAACCAGGAAGGGTACTGGAAGGTCACGCCACATCCGAGGAGGTGTTTAATGTGATCGAACCAGGAAGGGTTACTGGAAGGTCACGCCACATCCGAGAGGAGGTGTTTAATGTGATCGAACCAGGAAGGGTCACTGGAAGGTCACGTCACATCCTGAGGAGGTGTTTAATGTGATCGAACCAGGAAGGGGTCACTGAAGGCACGCCACATCCTCGAGGAGGTGTTTAATGTTTCTACTGTACTTACTCAAAATAAAATTAAATAATGTTAATTCCCTTGATTATAATAGACGGAAAACACTTTATGGTTCACGAGTCAGTAAGTGACACTATATTCGTTATGGGTGTGTGTCTGTCTGTCTGTCTGTCTCGAGCATAGTCCGTGGGTTTTGAATCCGATCCTGATACAATTGGGTGTGAGGTTGTTATCATGATCTAGTTGTGTTTCCTGAAATGGTCGTGCTGCGCCCATTATGGGCGGAGCCACGCCCAAAAAACATGTGTTTAGGGGGTAGCCGATTTCAAGTTACATCTTCTCGCGAGGGGTTTGTCGAATCTGGCAGGGGTTCGTATTGGTTGCCCAATGGCAACCTGCATGGCCCCACGGAGCTCGATTTTCATTTTCGTCCCAAGGTCACAACAAGGTCACGAACTTAGAAAATGTCAAAAAATATCAATAAATTGGCACGAGCTCCTAGGGTTTTCAACTGTTCGAATGAAGTTGGTATGCAAGTCGTGCTCTTCGAGTACTACAACTTTCATCATTTACGTTTTTCCCGATTCCCGCCAGTTTGCCAGTGGCGTCCCCTCGAAGGTCAAAAATAAAAAAGGCGAACCGTGTACATTGCTCGTGAACCATCGCCGTCTCAACTTGTTGTTTTTTAAAGTTTCATTTTTAATTTCAACTCATTTCATTCATTATGTAAAATAATAAGAACGTCCTTTTCCACGTGGTTCGTTGTCCGTGATGCTGGTGGTGAGTCTGTATTTTAACCGTCAATCATCTCTTGTCCTGTCGGGTTTGTCACCGACAATCTTTTGTGGAATTCAATCACTCCGTGCGCACCGCACTCTCTTTTCCTTCCACACTGACCCTGCTCTTTCCTACCATCCCCATGTCCCTCTCGTCCCGTCCATCAGGCCGGTCACCTGAGTTACGTCCGGACCCTGTGTGCTGATACACATCCTTTACCATTTTTCTTTCTGACAGATTCCTTCCATTTTCACTGACTACGCTCTCTGCTGTGGGTCTGTGTGGAGCCGTGGTGTGGCAGCGCCCGAGACGCTGTTGACGAACTCTCGCCGTGCTGTGAGCACACAATGAAGCGGCAATGGATGAGGAGGAAAAGGTAACCACAACAACCCAACAGCAACCTCCTGGGATGGCTCCAGGTGGAGACTCGTTTCCTCGGCTTCAGAATAGAGTTCTTGCTCCGGCTCCTGTTTGTGAACCCATGCCTGAGAAAATCCACCCAAGTATCCAAAGGTACTCCAGCCCACCAACCTACCAGGTTCCACCTATTGGCCAAAGAACTCTGGGGAAATCTCCGAGCGGACACGGCACTCACCTACATGGGTCCCAGCTGTCATCACCGCATCCACGATCATTAACTCACCCCAACAGCGCTCACTCACAAGCGCAAGCACAAGGAGAGTGGCAGCAAGTCCAGTTTTTGGACATTAATGACGCATTATCTTACTTGCTTAAGGTGAAGGAACGATTTGGGAACCAGTCACGTGTTTACCGTGACTTTCTGGACATAATTAGGAACACAAAGCACAGATTATTGACACCCGAGATGTCATCGACCGTGTTTCAAACTTGTTCAAGGGACATCCCGACTTGATCAGGGTTTTCATGCCTCCGATGCAAGATCGATTCCAGACGAATCATCTGATCAGTGTTACACACCGAGGCAAGCAGCGGAGCCCATGGAGCACGCGGACTTAAAATGCAGAATTGTTATGATAACATGCATCGCAAGCAGCTTTTGCCCCACAACCCTCTGCATGCAAGCAAGTCCCTCCCCAGCTCTCCACATCCATCTGGACAGCACCATCTCTGCCTGGCTTTCCTACTCAGCATCCTGTCCCGACAGACACCAGTCACACGTCTCACACCACCCAGCATCCCGGACAACTGCAGTTGCACAACTGGCAAACTCCATGTTTAACAGGCTGTTAACTTTGTAAAAAGATAAAAAACCGCTTCCAGAACCAGCTGAGATGTTGAAGACTTTTGGGGAATTTTATGGACTTACGAGCAATGTAGAATGAAGGCGTCGCAGGAAAAAACGCACCGCCCACCTCAACAGCAGTTCTTTGCAGAGATTGCACAACTGTTGAAGAACCAGGAAGATCTTCTCGCAGAGTTGGACACGTTAGTCCAAGATCTAAATGGATCACACTTGATGGGGAGACCTGTGAGAAGCTTGATTCGGTGCACAATGACCATGGTGAAACTGTGAATCAACCCTGAGAGGCAGCAGCACCAATAGTTGCAGCATAGCAACAGCAAGAGGTTGGTCCAGAAAGAAGGTCCGATTCCATGCACGTCTGGTCGGGATCCACACCTCCGATGAAGAAAAAGCTGAAGCCAGGTGGATTTAAGGATTCTTCGGGAGCGGATACCAGAAGCATGGAAATCTGGGAGATCATGCCTTCCTTGAAAAGGTACGAAAGCACTGAAGAGCCGTGAATCATTTGAAAACTTCCTGCACTGCCTCGGCTGTTCAACCAGAAGATTGTCTCTCGGCAGAACTTCTTCACTTGGTCTGTCCTTCTTGAGAGACTTCCCTGAACTCTTCAGCTGGTTCAAGGTTTCCGTTGGCGACACAGAGTCTCACACGTAGAAGCACTGCCGAAAGACCTCTCCTCAAAGGCATACCATGGAGATCGACTACGCTTCCTGCAAGCGATTGGGACCAAGCTACCGTACCCTGCCCAAAAGTTACCAGCAACACAAGTGCAGCGGACGCACAGCACTTTGTCATGAGGTCTTGAATGACACATTTGTTTCTTGGACTGAGAATTTGAAATTCGTGAGCTCAAAGAAGACTCATTATGAGGAGCAGATGTACCGCTGTGAAGATGAACGTTTTGAGTTGGACTATGTGCTGGAAACGAACCTGGCAACGATCCGCGTGCTGGAAGGCATTCAGAAAAGATGTCCACATGTCTGAAGAGGACAAAAGTCATTTCCATCTCGACTCCTGCTTGGGGGGCTCCTCAGAGGTGGTCCATCTCAAAGCTGTTCAGCGGTTATATGGGGATAAAGCCAGTGACATAATTGATGGACTCAAGAGAAATCCTGTGGTGGCCGTGCCTATTGTCCTGAAAAGGTTGAAGAGCAAGGACAAGGAATGGCGCAAGGCACAATGTGCATTCAACCAGGTCTGGCACGAGCAAAATGAGAAATATCATCTAAGTCACTTGATCATCAGGCATCGACTTCAAAAAGACTGACACCAAGGCTTTGTGTTCCAAAAGCCTTTCAATGAGATAGAAACAATATTCATGAGCAGCAGGAACAGGTTGCAGATGGCAATCCTCCACCACCTGGACCACATCTTTCTTTTGAATACGAGAACGAGCAGGTCCTCGAGGATGCAGCTTCACTCATCATCCATCATGTCAACGACAGAGTGGCATACAAGCAGAAGACAAGCGCAACATCAAGCAGATTCCCACCATCTCCTACCAGACCTGTTCTTCTTGTCATGGGGGGAGCTGAGTGATCTTGAGGAAGGCAGTGGAAATGCAGCGGAAGAGGCAGAGGAAATTGAATTGGATCATGGTAAAACCGATGGCCAAGAAAACTGTGATCCAAGGAAGGGGAAGGTTGAAAACCGTCCTATGAAGAACAAGTTGATGTCCCGACCACACACGCACAGAAACTGGAAGGCCTGGACCTCGTTTACAACCTTTTCTTCGTGAATAACAATTGGTTCATCCTGCTCAGGCTTCACCAGATCCTCTGCCAGCGCCTGCTACTATGTACCAACAGGCTGAGCGACAGATAGAGGAGGAGAGACGGAACATGAACGGGACACGGAGCTGCTGGGACCTGGAAGAGAACGCGAGGACAGAGCAGCATCACTCCTGCGTCCGAAGCAAAGTGAGCATGATGCGGAGGATTATTACCCAGCATTCTTGGACATGGTGAGGAACTTGCTGGATGGAAATATGGAGTCGAGTGTCTTTGAAGACACGCTGAGGGAGATGTTCACAATCCACGCGTACACCTGCTTCACAATAGACAACCTGATTCAGAGCATTGTGCGACAGCTGCAGCACATCGTCACTGACGAAGTGTGTGTGCACGTAATGGAGATGTATGTGTTGGAAAGCTCGCTCACGCGGGCGGCAGGCTTGCAACACAGAGCAACCGTTCACTGGCGGAGCAGACATACCGGCAGCGGTCAAGGCAGCTTCTTGCAGATGAGAATTGCTTCAAGGTTGCGTTCTTACAAAAGCTGGAAGGTTGAAGCTCACCATGGAATTGCTTGGCATGAGGAGGAGCATCCGTGGACCTTGAGTACCAGCGTTGGATGAACGATGTCGAAAGGTTGCGGCTCCGACCTTACGTCTCCAGAACTGCGGGAACATCCTCTCGCACAAGCCAGTATTTTTACTCCATTGCAGCGTTCGTGAAAATGGCAACAGGCAACCACATCAACAACAGAAAATGGCACAGGCAACCACATCAACAACAGAAAATGGCAACAGCAACCACATCAGCATGAAAAATGTATTTTTCTTCTCTTTCTACTGTCAGCAAGTATTGTGTGTGGCATGTTTGAAATCAATGGTGGATTAATTCATTTTTGGGTGAGAAATCCTTTTACAAAGCAAGTTTGTTCCGATGTTCAGAATGTTCGTTCTCGAGTCTCGATGACAGAGCATTGTGGACAGAGCGAAAACGATTTTGACCTTTTTGTGACCTGACCTTGACCTTTGACCTAATTGACCCAAAAGTTAATGGGTCGTCCGAGGTTCATTACCACCTGTGGATACAATTTGACAGTGTTTGAGCCAGCCGTTTTCCCGTAAAGTTGTATTTTCGTAACCATGTTTTAGTTTTAATGAAAAATTGTAATTTTGACCGAAGACCATGACCCCAAAACTTCGGACCCTACCGATCTTCACAAATATCATTTTTCACTATAGAATGGGTAGGATTATAAGTGACAAATAGAATAAGGTTCACTATAAGCTTAGTTTGAAGTAAATCAGATCATTTTTGACGAAGTTATGAGCGAAAAACGATTTTGATCTTTTCGTGACCTTGACCTTGACCTTTGATCCAATTGGACCCAAAAGTTAATGGGTCGTCCAAGGTTCATTGCCCACCTGTGGATTAAATTTGATAGTGTTTGCTAAAGCCGTTTTGCCGTAAAGTTTCTAACAGACAGACAAACAAACAGACAAACAAACCGGACGATTTCAATATCCCGCTCCCTCCCTCGGGGGCGGGATAACAATGAAAACACAAATTAGATAAAACTAGACGACCCGTGAACCCGTTGTGACAGCAGTGATGAAAAAAATCATTTCAACAAAAAAAAAAGATAGCTCCAGCAAACTATACCACTGAGGTTGTTTGCATTGATCAAATACTCCTGAAGAGTACTTGATTGAATCGGGAATTGAATGTTTAAATTTTTTTTTGTTGCCCGATTTGAACGAAGCTTGATACTGCACCCGCAGGTGAATGGTGAGTAAGGTGGGCCTAAATTTTTGGCCATCATGTACCGTTTTGGCTGTATTTCGGGAATATCACACATACATACATAAATACAAGATGAGGTTTTAGTTTATATGGACGGATATTAAATAAAACAATAATTAAAGTAATGGAGAGTTTTGTTTTTGAGGAATAATATTATTCCCTTCATTTAAATCCATGTTATTGCCTTTGTTTAAATCCAAGTAATTCTTTCATTCACATCCTCTGTGGCTCTGAAGAAGAGGTCGTGTGCAGCACAAGGCTGGGAGTGGCATCATTGGATGATGGTGTGGTTCTTGACGACCTCTCCACCTCTCTGACTTCTTATTCCTTCCGGAACTGTTCGGGCTTTTTACACATGACACACTTTCCCCCAGCTCGAGTTCCTGCAGTGCGTTTCCAGGAAGCTGTCCAAGTCTCGGCCTCCCCTCGCACCTCGGCACAAGAAACCGCCACCACGCAAACTATCGCTTTCAGCACGAGAACGAGCGACCCCTACGATCGGGCCCGTGGGAGCAGAGGGATTAACAAGAGGAAGTGCGCGGAGTAGACGAGCCGAACTACTGAGTCGTGGGGTAATTGCAGTCTCATCCGGGGTGCGTAATAAAATCCCGCACTATCTTTTCAGACTCGTAATTTCTGCCCGCTCTTCCAATCTCACTGTGTTTTTCCTTCAGGTGTCTGGATCGATTTTAGTGAAAGGTGATGAGTCAGAGTAATAAGGTATCCGAGGGCGGGTACTCTCGCATAGGGGACAAGGGAGGGTATGAGTGTTGTAAATTGTTGAATATGCTTTGCTCTGTCCCTCTTTGAATCTCCCACATTTTCCCAAATGAATTCCCCACCACCGTTCGTCCCGTCATTTCCCACTCAATTGCTCATTCTAATAAGTACGTGGAAGTTTATTATCGTGTCTTGACTTTCCTGCTCGAGTTTGGTTGAGATTGTGCTTCTGAGAGTGCTAGCTCAAGTACCAATCGGCTCGTTTGTTAATAATCGTGCGACACGTAGCATCGGTTCGCTCGGCCAAAGAGTCGCTGCCACAAAGTCGCAAGCACGGTTCCCCATCTGCTTTGTTCATCTCACAGGAATGGTAAACCGACTCTGAGTGCTACAATCCGGCCATAGACGGCGTCTGTGGTCTTTTTATAGAACGTCTGGTTCGGAGTTATCCGACCCATGACCGTCACGGTGATGAGGTGTAGAATTGGTATACACCCTCCCCCAAATTACAAAACAATATTGCAGAATATTCCATTATCTCAGTGATTAGTGGAGACTGTATTTGAATTATATTTTTGAAATCCTGCTTCCTACTTTTCCCTCTTAGTTTGATGACATAGTAATGCGTACCGTGCTGTGCTCATGGATGCATCCAGGGAACAAACCAAGCATGATGTGTTGTCTTTATTAAATTTAAGTGGGTGGAACATCTGCGCACACAAAAAACAAAAGTACACTCCACTTGATGTGGAGGCTTACATGTCTGCCAGACGTTCGCCTGGCGACAGGTGCTGGTAAGTGGTTGTGGTCCTGCTGGAGGTGGAGGTTGCAGGTAGTTCACAGGACTTGTGTGTGTGAGGATCCCGGCCTGGTCAAGATGGGCAATCCATCAGCTCGAATAATCTGAAGCCAATCTCTCTGACAGGTAGTCTTGATCTTTTGGATCAAGGAGGAGAGATTGGGACCTACTCTGTGCAGAGGCGTTGGTGCTGCCAAAGGATTCTCCTTGGCTATTGGACACAATCCTGGACGGGTCGCCACTCCGACACAGCGTACAGAATGCAAGTTGGCAATATAAAACACAATGCAGATTACAGGATCCTCTGTGTTCACATTACAAATAATAACCTGGGAGTGTGTTCTGTTAAAGCAGCTTGATATTGCTTACCAAGCCAGCCGTTCCGTATCAACCGCTTTGCAAGCTTGTTGTTTGTGTCCTTTATCACATCCTTAAACACAGTAAGCTTCCTGTTTGGAATGATTTTCATTCCTTTCACTGCGAGACAGGTAGAGAGTAAAAATCATGTCACTCCTCTTACGACATGCGCGATCGGGACAAATTCAAAATATCACATTCAAATGACATCAAGTATTTCCTGATCATAAACTGACGTTTGTAGATGGACAGACGGACAAAATGAACCAATTGATTAACCGCTTTTGGCTTCGTGT
This sequence comes from Eptatretus atami, assembly GCA_035128595.1. Classification (NCBI taxonomy): domain Eukaryota; kingdom Metazoa; phylum Chordata; class Myxini; order Myxiniformes; family Myxinidae; genus Eptatretus; species Eptatretus atami. The sequence continues at coordinate 98,159 of JAXMNL010000187.1, read as the reverse complement.
GTGCGGGGCATCAAATCCGTTTGGGGAAGTTGTCACAAGAGGATCGGGTTAAACTGTAAACGACCCCCCGGACATCATTTGCTCAGGTACCATGACAGCGTTGTTTCCATGGAGACCGGCGTGTTGTTAAGCGGTACCGAACTCTGCGTTCCGTTGGAGTGGTTGCTTGAGCGGTTTTGAATCAAGAAGCATTAATTTGGCTCCCGCAGGTGGTGTCGTGTACCGTGTGTGTGTTGGTCGAGAAACCACCTTGTCTGAACCTGTCAGAGCTCAGGAGGCTTTGGGCATCGACTCAAGTGGGGAAAACGTTTCATGTTCCACCGAACAGGACCTGAGGTTAATTGATACTAGTCGTGCCGTACGTGCGTGCCCGTACGTGCTAAAAAAACTTTCAAACCGCGTGCCAAACAACAACCACAAGGTAATTCCTTCGCTCTCGCGGCCTGTACGTGCGTCCGTACGTGCTAAAAAAAACTTTCAACGCGTGCGCAGGAAACAACAACCACATAGGTAATTTCTCGCTCTCGGCGTGCCTGTACGTGCGTGCCCGTACTTGCAAAAAAAAACTTTCAAACGCGTGCCAGAAACAACAACCACATAGGCCATCCTTCGCTCTCGCGGTGCCTGTACGTGCGTGCCCGTACGTGCAAAAAAAAAACTTCAAACTGCGTGCCAGAAACACAACCACATAGCGCATTCTTCGCTCCGTGTGCCTGTACGTGCGTGCCCGTACGTGCAAAAAAAAAAAAAGAACATTGTGACGTCCATCGTGACGTCATAGCACCGTGTCCTGTCATTGGTTTGGTAAATAAATGGCCATAACTTGGATGACATAACATAACTTGGTAAATAAATGCCCGCCGTTGAAATAACACCAGGTGGTTGAATCAGCCTGTCATCCTTCAGAGGTCGGAAAATGAGTTCAAGCTTCCGGTAACAGGGGGCACTGCATCAGCGGCACAATCGCGCTTCCAGAAAAATGATGCGACCAGCAGGCACAGGCTGCGTACGAAACAACAACAACAAAACGATATCTCACGGCAACAACTACAATTCGAAATTCAAACGGAGATAACCGTTGATGAAATGGGATGCAGCCCTCCAGCCGATGAACAGGATGGACATTGACACTGTACTCAAACCTGGAACTCTGTAGTCTTTGTTATAAGTGGTGTCAGTAATCCCCAGGTATCCGATTTAATTATTTTTTTTTATATATATATAACAGTTTTGAATTTGGTATTTTGTGGACATTCAAATCCTGACATTTAACATGCCTCCAAAGTCCTGATTGATATCACCAAGAGGTGCAAGAGCGAATTGGAAATCACAGATCGATTGGTTCGTGTGACAGCAACATGGTCCACGTGATCGGAAGTGACGTGATACTGCGTGAGGAATTCCCTGGAGGACGACCACGTGGACAATGGTTGAGGGAAAGCTCATGACGTCACACAGCCACTCGACGAGACACCACAGTGACACCTTGCATATCGACTACAGGTCTGTGAGGTCGTTCCAGGACCATCAGTCTGTGTTCGATCCTTATCGAGTGCAATGAGTGAACGTTAGTTTTTGAATTGATCCGACTTTCCATCCAATACGGGATTTGACCAAACTACGAGAACCGGTCTGCGGGCTTCGGAACAAAACGGGTCAAACCCGTAAAATCCGGGTCACTCTTGCCATGTACGCCATTGTCAACACAACACCCTCCCTCAAGGTCCACCGACAACCCCCTTCTGAGAAAACTACCAAAAATCACGAATCACTGCTCACCCCTTCACCTCTTCATTTCCTCTTTTTCCCCACTTTTGGAACAAACTCCACATCCTCTTCAATCCCACTTCCTCCTCCAAAGCCTTTCAAAAACAGCTTTCCCCACCATCTCATGTCATCCCCCATCAAAACCCGATCTTTTCTACCCCGTTAATCCACCCCGAACCCACCTCCTTCAAAATTCCCTGCCTTCCTTCCTGAAAGTCCCTGGAGTACCATCATGTTTACCCCTTTGGAGACAAAAGCACGAACCAAAGTCAATGGAGATTCCGGTCCTGTGGTATGAGGCAGCAGTGTTGGTGCAGACACACAAATGGGGACCGAGGATGACTGCGTTTGCAAGTCAGAGCGGAGATGGTCACTGACGGAATAGGAGGCCTTGGGACTTGTCTGGGCACGTGAACGATTCCATTCATATCTCTTGGCGTTCAGTTTGAGTCGGTGACAAGTTTGAATGTATTTGCCACAAGCGGTTGGAGGTGTTATCCTCATGGAGGTCCAAGCCATGTGCCAGGATTGACAGATGGGTCCGAAGACGGTCAACAATACAGGTACCAGGTGTGTCGTGAAGAGAAGGTGTGAAGAAGTGCGTCGAGCACGCACGTCATTGGATCCATTGTTGGTGACGAGTCAAAGTTCAGAATCAGATTACCCTCCACCTTTACAGGTGCGAAGTGCACCTGTTCCTGCATTACCTGAAATTTCAAGAGATGGAAGCAAAATAGAGCGATTCTCTTTGTCCTGAGATTCTTTCATGAAGAGGAAAATGGACTGAACTCTGTATCTGACCAGTGGTCCAAAGGACAGGGATCAGCTGAAGGTTTTATAGTTCGTTATTATTTTGAAGTGTAAATGTTGGATAATAAATAATGAATAAATTCACTTGAATTACTGATGAGAAAAGAAGAAGAAGAGAAGAAGAGTTGCGACTGTGACGAGTCGCAAGAGGCAAACGGAAATGAACCTACGAAGGGAACTCGGAGGACGCACACCTCACACGCACAAGCGCATCGCACCGCAACACACTCATACCGCACCCTGCACAACTCACACCGCACCCGCACACTCATACCGACACCGCAACACCGCACACTCACACCTCACACCGGCACCGCACACCACACACCTCATACCGCACACCTCACACGACGCACACCGCACACGCACCTCATACCGCACCCGACACCGCACACCGCACACGCACACCTCACACGCACACTCACACGCACACCGCACACCTCATACCGCACACCGCACACCTCACACGCACACCTCCGCCACGTGACTCCACACGTGACACTTGATCCACGAGAAATGTCGATCCAATGAACACATGTTTTGACACGTCGTGCTCACATCACCACGTCGTGTTTGGACCGATCTCTCAATGGTGAAGAATCACTTGTGAACATTAAATATTGTCATATCCAGGTCCGGATCTTCCCGAAATCGAATCAGTTCGTCCTCGTCGCACAACCCCAACGTCGCGCACACCCGTCCCCGCGGACACCCAACCGATCCCTCCACACCCAACCCGGTCCCCCCCACACCCAACCCATCCAGCACGTTTCATCCGGATCCGTCCACAACTTTTTGAGATATCCTGCACACAGGTGAACAGGAAGAGGTGAAAACATGGCTCTCACGAGCCATGAGGATCGCCGGCTTCCGGCGAGGACAGGTGTGAAGCGTTCACAGGTATTGCTGATCACACGAGGGGATTGCGCCCTGCACGGTGCACGTGTCGCTCGTTCGACACGAATAAACGTGCCCCCTTACGAGGAGTGCGCTTGAACACACACGAACACACACGGAGAGCCGACGGAGACGAAGAGAAGTTGAAAGGTGCGCCGCGCTCTCGTCATCGATCGTGGACAGGTTCACCCGAGGGAGATCGTGTCGCGAGCTTCGGAACGCTTCATTTCACGTCTTTCACATTCTTTCTTCTTCCTCTGTCGTGCTCGTCTACCTGTGACTCAGGTGAGCTGCGTGTGCAAGGTTGTACGCGCGACATTTTGCGAAGATTATGAAGGCTCTTTGAATGGGGGGGGGGGTTATCATCGAACCCCGTCCCCTCGTCCGCCCACCTTGCTTCACCACCTCGTGCTCGTCTACCTGGCTCAGGTAGAGCTGGGTGTGCAGGTACGGCGACATTTTCTCGATTTGAGGTCTCTTTGAATGGGGGGGGGGGGGAGTATCAAATACCCCGTCCCCTACGTCCGCCCCACCTTGCTTCACCGTCTCGCTGTGAAGGTGTCCTTGACGTGTTCAACCCAGAGCACGTGGTTTGGGTCCGCGTCGGTGGTTAGGGGTTTTTTTAAACCCACCGCGCCTGATTGTGGAACTTACACTAAAAAAAAAAAATGGAACGTCCCCCCCAAAGGTGGTTTTTTTTCATGGTCTGAACTTGTTTCGAAGATCAGCCTGCACGTGTGCTGGGTGGTGTTCATGGCGTCTTGTCTTGCTGATCATCCGTGGTTCTCGTGGTTATATATTTATTTATAACGAGTGGATGTTTACACCTGGAAAACGCTCACCGAGCTGCGCTCCGAGATTCCCAGTTCGATATCTTCTTTCTTCTTCTCCTTCTTCTTTAACTATGAAAAACAAAAAGTCACCATTGTGGGGCAAGCGGGGGAGGGGTGGGAGACTCACGGGTAATGTGCTGTGGGGGCACGGGGGTGGGGGCACCGGGGTGGGCACGGGGGTGGGGAGTGGAAGGGAGGTGGGTGGGGTTGTGGCGGTGTCGAGAGGATGTACAAGGAATAAAAAAGATGTTTAAAAAGATGTCGACCATGTTCCTCCTTAAGGTCACGGATTAGTCACAAGGTATCATCATGTACAACGCATCCCGACATGACTTCATTAAAATCATCGGTTTATCCCGTACACAAAGACTGTGAGATGTGTGATTGGTAGTTTGTGTAGCTGAGTCATGATATATGTATGTGTGTTGTGTAATGGGTGTGTATCGTTGTGTGTATGTGTGTGTGTATGGTATATTATGGGTATGCTATATGTATTGCAATGTGTGGTGTATTGTGGTGTGTGTTGGTGTGTGTGTGTATAGTTTATGTGTGTGTAGTGTGTGTATGTTATAATATTGTATTGGTTGTGTAATTGTGTGTATGTATATTTGTGTGTGTTATGTTATGTTTGTATGTGTATGTGTGTGTGTGCATGTGGTGTGTAATGTATTAACTGTATGTGTGTGTAATGTGGTATGTGTGTGTATTGCATGTGTGTGTGTATGTTATACATTTTTTATGTGTTAAATGTGGTAAAATGTGTGTGTGTCAAATGTTGTGTGTGTTGTGTATGTGTGTGTGTATGTGTATGTGTGTGTGTATGTGTTGTGTGGTGGTAATGTATATTTATGGTGTGTGTAAAGTGTGGTGTGTTTGGTGGTGTGTGTGGTGGGTGTGTGGGTGGTGTGTTGTGGGTGTGGGTGTGTGGGTATGTGGTGTTGGTGGGTGGGTGTTTGTGGGGTGGTGTGTGTGTGTTTGTGTTGGTGGTGTGGTGTGGTGGTGGTGTTGGGTGTGTGTGGTTTGTCCCCATCCTGGTTCCATCACATTAAACACCTCCTCGAGGATGTGGCGTGACCTTCCAGTAACCGCTTCCTAGTTTGATCACATTAAACACCTCCTTGAGGCTGTGGCGTGACCTTCCAGTGACCCCTTCCTGGTTTGATCACATTAAACACCTCCTCGAGGATGTGGCGTGACCTTCCAGTAACCGCTTCCTGGTTTGAACACATTAAACACCTCCTCTGGGATGTGGCGTGACCTTCCAGTAACCCCTTCCTGGTTCGATCACATGAAACACCTCCTCTCGGATGTGGCATGACCTTCCAGGAACCGCTTCCTGTTTGATCACATTAAACACCTCCTCGAGGATGTGGCTTGACCTTCCAGTAACCGCTCCTGGTTTGATCACATTAAACACCTCCTGGAGGATGTGGCACGACCTTCCAGTGACCCCTTCCTGGTTTGAACACATTAAACACCTCCTGGAGGATGTGGCACGACCTTCCAGTGACTCCTTCCTGGTTTGATCACATTAAACACCTCCTCGAGGATGTGGCACGACCTTCCAATGACCCCTGCCTGGTTTGATCACATTAAACACCTCCTCGAGGATGTGGCACGACCTTCCAGTGACCCCTTCTTGGTTCGATCACATTAAACACCTCCTCTAGGATGTGGCGTGACCTTCTCGTAACTGCTTCCTGGTTCGATCACAGTAAACACCTCCTCCAGGATGTGACGTGACCTTCCAGTGCACACCTTTTCACTGGTTGACTCACATTAAACACCTCCTCAGGTGTGGAGCGACCTTTTGAACCGCTTCCTGGTTTGATCACATTAAACACCTCCTCAGATGTGGAGCGACTTCCAGTAACCCTTCCTGGTTCGATCACATTAAACACCTCCTCGAGGATGTGGGCGACCTTTTGTAACCGCTTCCTGGTTGATCACATTAAACACCTCCCCCAGGATGTGGAGCGACTTCTAGTAACCGGAGAGGGTGAGAGAGAGAGAAGGGAGGAGAAGAAGAGAGAGAGGAGAGGGAGAGAGAAGGAGAGAAGAGAGAAGAGAAGAGAGGAGAGAGAGAGAGAGGAAGGAAGAGAGAAGAGAGGAAGGAAGAGAGAGAGGAGAGAGAGAGAGAAGGAGAGAGAGAGAAAGACAAGACAGAGAAAGAAGAAGAGAGAGAAGAGAGAGAGAGAGAGAGAGAGAGAGAGAAGAGAGAGAGAGAGAGAGAGAGAGGAGAGAGAGAGGAGAGAGGGAGAGGAAGAAGAGAAGAAGAGAGGGAGAGAAGAGAGAGGGGGAGGGAGAGAAGGAGAGAGAGGGGGGGAGAGAGGAGAGAGGGAGAGAGGGGAGAGAGAGAGAGAGGGGGAGAGAGAGAGAGAGAGAGAGAGAGAGAGAAGGAGAGGAGAGAGAGAGAGAGAGAAGAAGAGAGAGAGAAAGGGGTGGGGTGGATGGAGAGAGATGGAGAAGGGGTGGAGAGAGAGAGAGAGGGGGGTGGATGAAGGGAAGAGAGAGAAGGGGGGGATGAGAGAGGGTTGATGGAGAGAACAGGGGGGATGAGAGAGAGAGAGGTGAGAGAGAGAGGGTTTTGTGTTCGGTCATTAATAAACATATTCTCTTTGCGAACCCACCTGCACCCTCACCTTACTTTTTTTCGTACCCCCTTCCCCCCACCCCCCTCTCTCTCTCTCTCTCGCCCCTCTCGCTCCCTCCAATAAAATGCAGTATTCCCTCCCACACCTCTATCTCTCTCACTGTCTCTGTCTGGTATCTTTCTCACCCCTCCACACCCCTCCCTCCGAGTGTGTTGCAACATTTGGTGAGGCGTCGTTTCCCCACCCACCCTCCCTTCCTCGCTCTTATCCCCATCCTAGTTCCCCTTTCACCCCATTCCCAGCTTCCCCTCTCTCATCTCTTGTCCTCCCTCCTCCATCCTCTGTGCCTCCCGCACCCCTCCCTGCCTCCTCTTCTCTCCCCTCCCTCCCTCTCTCTCTCTCCCCTCCCTCTTCTTCTCCCCCCCCTCCTCTCTCTCTCTCCCCTCCTCCTCTCTCTCCCCCTCCCTCCTCTCTCTCTCCTCTCCTCTCTCCCTCTTCTTCTCTCTCTCTCCCCTCTTCTCTCCTCTCCCCTCCCTCCCTTCTCTCTCTCTCCTCCCTCCTCTCTCTCTTCTCTCTCCCCCCTCCTTCTCTCTTCTTCCCTCTTTCCCCCCTCCCCTTCATATCCCATCCAGCCAAGCGACGGGTTGTATTGTTACGAATCTGGAAGCCATTTGCACAAAACAGACAGCAGTCCCGAAACTTAGTTATTTCAATAAGTATGTGTTGTAGTAGATTCCTCCCTTGTCTAAAGGGAATTACATGTGTGCGCTGCGAAGTTTCTTTCTCGTTAGATTTTTGCAATACCCAACGCCAACAAATCAATCCTTCACTTCTTCGCACCATGACGCATTGCCCACGCGCGACCACGACGGACGTGGTGGAGGTTTCCTCACCTCAGAACACCGACTCGCCCAGGAAAGGAGGGGGTTCCCCCTGTCCAATCACGGATGGCCAGCATATCACCCCCAGAACCCTGTCCAATCAGGGCAAAGATTACCTCAGAGGTCCGATCACTCCACCCCGCCCGGGGGAGGGATAAGAATCGCCGGGCCCCTTAGTGTTCGCTGGCGTTGCGTTGGAATTGTCAGAGAAGAAAGGGGTCGCCATTGCTTTGGTGTGCGTCTTGTGGTCGCCGTTGCCGTGTCTCAAGCTGGTGCTCTGACTATTCCACAGCCGTCAACTTCCATCTCTCATTTTGTCGAGCATATAACCCGTAGCGCCGCTTTGTAATTTCCGCCGGTTACGCGGATCCGTGTCGGTAACAAGCGACTCGGTTCGGATAAAGCGCGCCAGGGTGTGGCTTCCCCGTAGTAGATGGCGTGGTACTTAGGTAAATTGAATAGACAAGTGGACCCGACCTCATGCCGTCAAAATTTGGCGACACGGTCCTTTAAGGACCGTCGACTCCGGATTATCCGGGTGACGACTTTCAATTCCGGTGTTCGTGGAGACGGCCCAACTGCTCCGTCTGCGGTCGTCCCGCCACCGAACCCGGCACCACAACAATATTTGCTCGTCTATACTATAAGAGAGCCACATGTCTGTGTGTCTGCGCTGTCTGTGTGTCTGCGTGTTGTGTCCGCTGTCGTGTGTCCCATTTTTCTCAGAGATAACCAAACGGATCTTCGTCAAACTTTCAGAGGTTCATCAGTGAGGCCAAAAACGTTTTGGGAAAAAAAAAACAATTGAGACAAATTGAAAAATTTATTATTATTATAAATAAATTATTATTTTAATTGCTTCTTTACCTGAGCCCTTGTGGCTCTGTGAAAGGGAATATTACCTGATCCACGAGCCATTCCTCCGTGCATGGAGGAAGAGTTTTAGTCCGGCACCAAACAACAATAAGAACACCGAGGCTCCACGTGGCTCACATGAGAGCCAGGCTTCACCACCGCAGGGAATCCACAGAAGCGCACGTGGTCCTCGTAAACGTGGTCACGTGGGCCGGCCGCAGGAGCATCACGTGATTTAGGAAGAACAATGTTAACAGAAGACGGTTTGGATGAAAGAATGGCTAAGGAGACACCTTTGTCACTCTCCGACAATCCTCTCACTTTATAAAGAGTATTTCGATTTACTAACCGACCTCACACCACGTACCTCGTGTGTTCGTTCAGAGGATCGAATGGAGCTGCAGCCAACCTCGATGCGCGCCTCGCGACAAGACAGGAAGTGACGTCACCGCTTCGAGAACTCGTGAAAATGTTTCATTCTGAGTGATTGTGTTTCTTCGGTTTTTAAACACCGTTTGTTTTCAATATAATGATCTCCTTGACCCCTGCTTGACCTTACCGATCCATTAGCTCTTACAAGCTGGTCGAGGGCATCCCAAGACCCTTTCAGATCTATAGCTCGCGCAAGCTGTCGAGGGCATCCCAAACCCTTTCAGATCTATAGCTCATGCAAGCTGGTCGAGGGCATCCCAAGACCCTTTCAGATCTATTATGCTCATGCAAGCTGGTCGAGGGCATCCCAAGACCCTTTCAGATCTATCAGCTCATGCAAGCTGGTCGAGGGCATCCCAGACCCTTTCTAGATCTATCATGCTCCGCAAGCTGTCGAGGGCATCCCAAGACCCTTTCAGATCTATTAGCTCATGCAAGCTGACTGAGGGCATCCCAAGACCCTTTCAGATCTATATGCTCATGCAAAGCTGGTCGAGGGCATCCCAAGACCCTTTCAGATCTATCGCTCGCAAGCTGACTGCAGGGCATCCCAGACCCTTTCAGATCTTATCATGCAAGCTGCTGAGGGCATCCCAAGACCCTTTCAGATCTATCAGTCACGCAAGCTGATGAGGGCATCCCAAGACCCTTTCAGATCTATCAGCTCATGCAAGCTGGTCGAGACATCCCAAGACCCTTTCAGATCTATTAGCTCATGCAAGCTGACTGAGGGCATCCCAAGACCTTTCAGATCTATCAGTCATGCAAGCTGTCAGGATCCCAAGACCCTTTCAGATCTATTAGCTCATGCAGCTGACTGAGGGCATCCCAAGACCTTTCAGATCTATCAGCCATACAAGCTGACTGAGGGCATCCCAAGACCCTTTCAGATCTTTATCAGCTCACGCAAGCTGGTCGAGGGCATCCCAAGACCCTTTCAGATCTATAGCTCATGCAAGCTGATCGAGAGCATCCCAAGACCCTTTCAGATCTATTAGCTCATGCAAGCTGTCGAGGGCATCCCAAGACCCTTTCAGATCTTATCAGCTCAGCCAAGCTGTCGAGGGCATCCCAGACCCTTTCAGATCTATTAGCTCTGCAAGCTGGTCGAGGGCATCCCAAGACCTTTCAGATCATTAAGCTCGCGCAAGCTGGTCGAGGGCATCCAAGACCCTTTCAGATCTATTAGCTCATGCAAGCTGGCTGAGGGCATCCCAAGACCCTTTCAGATCTATCAGCTCACCAAGCTGACTGAGGGCATCCCAAGACCCTTTCAGATCTATCAGCTCGCACAACTGACTGGGGCATCCAAGACCCTTTCAGATCTATCGTATGCAAGCTGACTGAGGGCATCCCAACCCTTTCCAGATCTATTAGCTCATGCAAGCTGACTGAGGCATCCCAAACCCTTTCAGATCTATCAGCTCATGCAAAATGGCTGAGGGCATCCAAGACCCTTTCCGATCTATCAGTCTCGCCAAGCTGGCTGTGGGCATCCAAGACCCTTTCGAATCTATCAGCTCCGCAAGCTGACTGAGGGCATCCCAAGACCCTTTCAAATCTATCAGCTCTGCCAAGCTGACTGAGGGCATCCCAAGCCCTTTCAGATCTATATCGCTCATGCAAGCTGACTGAGGGCATCCCAAGACCCTTTCAGATCTATAGCTCGCACAAGCTGACTGAGGCATCCCAAGACCCTTTCAGATCTATCAGCTCATGCAAGCTGGTCGAGGCATCCCAAGACCCTTTCAGATCTATAGCTCATGCAAGCTGGCTTGGCATCCCAAACCCTTTCGATCTTATCAGCTCACGCAAGCTGGTGAGGGCATCCCAAGACCTTCAATCATTAGCTCATGCAAGCTGGTCGAGGGCATCCCAAGACCCTTTCAATCTATCAGTCTCGCACAAGCTGGCGAGGCATCCCAACCCTTCAGATTATCAGCTCGCCAAGCTCTGAGGGCATCCCAAGACCCTTTCAGATCTATCAGCTCATGCAAGCTGATCGAGACATCCCAAGACCCTTTCAGATCTTTTACCTCATGCAAGGCTTAGGGCATCCCAAGACCCTTTCCGACTTATCAGGTCACAAGCTGATGAGGGCATCCCAAGACCCTTTCAGATCTATCAGCTCATGCAAGCTGGTCGAGGCATCCCAAGACCTTCAGATCTATTTAGCTCATGCAAGCTGACTTAGGGCATCCCAAGACCCTTTCGATCTTATCAGCTCACGCAAGCTGATGAGGGCATCCCAAGACCCTTTCAGATTCTATTAGCTCATGCAAGCTGACTGAGGGCATCCCAGACCCTTTCCGATCTTATCAGCTCATGCAAAGACTGAGGGCATCCCAAAGACCCTTTCGATCTTATCAGCTCGCAAGCTGGCTGGGCATCCAAGACCCTTTCATATTATCAGCTCGCGCAAGCTGACTGAGGCATCCAAGACCTTCAGATCTATTCGCTCATGCAAGCTGACTGAGGCATCCCAAGACCCTTTCAGATCTATCAGCTCATGCAAGCTGGTCGAGGCATCCCAAGACCCTTTCAGATCTATTAGCTCATGCAAGCTGACTGAGGGCATCCCAAGACCCTTTCCGATCTTATCAGTCATGCAAGCTGAATGAGGCATCCCAAGACCCTTTCAGATCTATCAGCTCATGCAAGCTGCTGAGGAATCCCAAGACCCTTTCAGATCATCTAGCTCAAGCAAGCTGACTAGGGCATCCCAGACCTTCTGATCTATCATCATGCAAGCTGATGAGGGCATCCCAAGACCCTCAGATCTTCAGCTCATGAAGCTGACTGAGGGCATCCCAAGACCCTCAATCTATCAGCTCGCAGCAACTGGAGACATCCCAAGACCCTTTCAGATTATCAGCTCGCACAAGCTGACTGAGGGCATCCCAAGACCCTTTCAGATCTATATGCTATGCAAGGACTGAGGGCATCCCAAGACCCTTTCAGATCTATCAGCTCACAAGCTGTCGAGGCATCCCAAGACCCTTTCAGATCTATCTAGCTCATGGCAAGCTGACTAGGGCATCCCAAGACCCTTTCCGATCTTATCAGTCACTCAAACTGAATGAGGCATCCCAAGACCCTTTCAGATCTATCAGCTCATGCAAGCTGGTCGTGGACATACCAAGACCCTTTCAGATCTATTAGCTCATGCAAGATGACTGAGGGCATCCCAAGACCCTTTCCGATGTTATCAGCTCACGCAAAATGGCTGAGGGCATCCCAAGACCCTTTCCAATC
>JAXMNL010000187.1:55029-65159 GCA_035128595.1 Eptatretus atami | reverse complement strand
GAAATAAGATGGAGTCTCAAGGCGAGCAGGGGAGCCGGGAGTATTGGGTGTAGTGTAAAATAATTTAGAATCCAATGGCCCAGGATGAAATCCCGTGCAGAGACATTCCCATTGTTGATGGCAGGAACAATTTCGCCCCCAACTGAACCGCAGAGCCGAAAGGGGGCGGGCGGGCGGCGCGGCGTAATGACAGCTCCCTCACCCCTCTCCGCCAACGGCGTCCGCTCCGATCCGTGCCGAGAATCGGCTCCGCCGGAGATTGCATCTCGACATGATTTTACAAGCGATAAGCGGAAATGGACAAAGAATGCGGCAAAAATGGATGAGATGTGCAAGGAGCGCTGCGGGTGAGGACGCAGAAACATGGGCCGAAGCTGCAGGCGGGCATGAAGGCAATAACCGGGGAGGCAAGCTTAAAAATGGCGACGCCGGGACGTGTGGGAGCGGGAGAGAGCCATTGGGAGGGGGTTGCAACGGTTGCCAGGGACCCGCAGTGGAGGCGGGTGAGGAACAAAGTAATTCGGGGGACGTGTTGCAGGGCGAGAAGTGTGAAGGGACGGAGAGAGCAACACGCTAGACGGTGCACCCGAGAGAGCGAAAAACTAATTGGGGTGAAACGGAGACGTGCACCGAGGGAGATAAGGGAAAGACGGAATAAAAAATGTGGAGACACGGGAGATAGAGGGTGAGATTGACGGGTTTAGAGACCACACACACACCATGGAGTTAGTGGAGACCATGGAGGGGGACTGGCGGACTTGTTCGTGACCTGGTTGTGAGCGCTGGATGTCCTCGCTCCAGAACGAGGAAGGATATGCCCCTTGAAGCTTGATCACGACCAGGTGGGTTCGGTCGTGCTTGCGAGGTTCGAGGAGGAGTGTTGTGGACAGGTGCACGCCGAGCTTGGGGGGTATAGAGGCCCCGGACCCCCTTGTGGGGACAACGAATCCCCGCAGTGTGGTTGTCCCCGGTGTGTGAGGTGAAAGGTGTGAGTGCGCCCCGGTGTGTGGATGGAGACCACCAGGTGGTGAGTAGCGACCCGTGTGTGAGTGGTGTGGTGCAAGTTGTGCCGAAGTTGCGTTCCTCCCAGCACGTCCGTGGTGGTGTATGAGGCACCGTGTGTGGAAGAGAGCCACGTGTGCAAGGGGATGGATGGCACGAGTGAGTGAGGGGCCGTAGTGTGAGGGAGACCGTTGTGTGAGAGAGCGGTAATGTGAGGGAATGTCGGTCGCATGCGGAGCAACGCGAGACCGCCAGCGTCTCGCCGGATGGGAAGGTAACCAATGGAGTGGTGGTGTGAGCGTCGTAACACGCAGGTGTGGCGTGATTGGGTGGCGACGACGACAGCGACGAGAGGGAAAAGGGGCCGGTGCGGCCGGTGGCTGTCTGGTGGGGACCGTGCCGGGTTCACCCAGCGGCGAGCCGCATGATGTCCGTGCGCTGTGCAACACAACGAGGCCGCCAACGTCTCAGGCTTGTGGAGTGAAGCCGCACGGTCCGGAAACGCCAAGCCGGTGGATTTGCCGAATCCCGCGGATGGACAAAAGTTGTAGTGGCAGTGCTAAACAATATTCTGGGAGGCTGCAGGTATCCTAGAGTGATGCGTTCTCACATAGCCAGTGAGGAATTCTATCAAGTGTGTTAAATGCCAATCAACCAGGAGTACGTTACATACAGTTGTAGAGGCCTCAAACATTCAAGTGTGTGTCGAAATACGCTGTGAGGTGGAGATGCCAGTCTGTCCGTGAAAAGTTGAGCGTAGGGATCCTGATTGCTTTGGGCGCAAGTGGTGCCTAACTCAGGTCTACGAGGCCTACCCATCAGGTGGTGTATTCAGGTGTGATTCGGAGCCCGTGACAGGATAGGGTGTGAGTCCATTACCATGCCGCAAGTTGGTGCAGTCTAAGAGTCTCGGGAGGAGGGCACTAAAGGTAACACGTCAGCCGGCATGAGGTCAACGGGGCTATGGTGAGCAATAGAGCGGCGGGCGCCGCAGCTAATGCCGCGTCTGGTGCTGCGCGTAATTTCATGTGGGTTTGAAAAATACAAAAAACATTAAACAAAAGCATAGCCTCACTTCGGTGAAAGTTCCCTAATGGGCAAGGGGTGGAAGAACCCCTAGCAGGAGGCACATGGCACTGTGACACCAAATGAGGGGGAAGTGGGTTAAGTGTTAGTTAGACCCCCAGACTTCATGAGGCACAGGGTAAGTCCTGTCATCCGCGAATCCGTTGGAATGGATTAGGTAGGTAGGGGATCTTTATAGAAGTATGGAGACGGTTTCGATGGGAATAAATGAGTTTTTGTATTGGATTTATGAAGCATCAAAAATTCGCACTGACTTTAGAGTGTGTAGAGGGGTACGTGTAGCGTAGGTTAAGCATTACCGATATGTGGTGTGTAGAAAGGTACATAGATGCCTTGCTAAAGTTAAGTGATGCAAACCTCGTGCAAGATCAACGACGTGAGTTATAAGGGGAATGGTAGTCAGATATGGCGGTAGTGAGGCCTGACGTTATCATGCAGATGAAATTGAGTTGAGAGCGGGTGAGAGGGAGACATGTTGAGAGGTGTAGCTGAGGCCCAGCCAGGGTCTGTTGTGTAATGGAGCGAATGTGGACAATGCATGGTGCGATGTAGGGGTGATTTGGGGGAAGGAGTGACTCCCCGCCCAAGGGACCCACCGGGGGTCAGCTGTAGAGAGATGATGTATAGCATGGTTAGTTAAAATTGACAAATGGGAGGTCGTTTTTGCTGTTGGTGGGGAGTGTAGGCTGCGAACCCATTTGGAGAGGGGGTGCAGGAGCCCTGTGTTGCCACAGGGGCTGGGAGGCGTGCTGCGAAAGGTGAGTATCGCTGAGTGGGTACCCGCGGGCACACTCGGGCTAATCGGAGCTGTGGTAGGCCAAGGGCCCATGGGGGGGGCGGGTTAGGCTGTAGTTGGGCACGGGTGGGCGCCCGCATGAATGCGAATCAAGTGGGTGAGTCTATTCAGGTGAGTCTATGCAAGGTGGTGGAGTCAATTCCATGTATCATTCAAGTGTTGCAAGTCCAGTCAGTGAGTTTCCTAATCGGTAGTTGAGGTCAAATCAGTGTGAGTCTAATCAGTGTGAGTCCTATACAGTGCTGTGTCAATAGTGTTGGTTAAGGCAGTGTAGTCTACATTCAGGTGTGAGAATCGTAATCAGTGTTGAGTTCCAGATATTGTAGGTCTAATCAGATGGTGGAAGGTCCCACGGAGCTGCACGTTAGCCGCGGTGGAGTGGCCTAGATGTCGTGGGCACGGGGATGACTCTTCGGCAAGGGCCTCGGATACCAGGGCACGCGGCTCACCGTGACGAGCGTTTCAGGGGAGTCGGCTTGGAGGGCACTCCCGGTGGTCCTTATCAAGGAGCTTGGTGTAGGCACTCTGGAGGCAGTGTCCTAGTGCATCGGGGTGCCATTGCCTGGAGAATCGGCAGAGGGTCGTCCGCATGCCAAGGGATGCGCGATCGCGTACGCCATGCCATGCAGACACCGTAGTGAGGGCACGGAGGAAAATTGGGGGGCGAGGCGCCCGACCATTGTGAGGACACCAACCCGCAGAGACGACTGGGATCACTGGGTTTAGTTTTAAAGAACCATAGTTTTTAAGCGAGAGGCGGTTGTTTGAATTAGCCCGGCGGTATTTAAAGGTTAATGGTTTAGGGTAAGATTAAGAGGAAGTGTTACCCCTCCGCACATCCAATCCCTTCGCTCATCGTTGTGGGCCTGCTAGACGCCACTTTGGGTTAGATCCGCTGAAGGTCCTGGGAGGCCATCCTGAGGCTTTGTTGGTGGTGAGGCTCTCGACACCACAGGGACTCATGGGTCTCATTCCTCCTCCCGAGAAGGGAAACGTAGGGGTTGGGGAGTTGAGAGCTAGGGTTGGCATAACGATAGGATTAGCGAACAAGGACGATAAAGGGGGTTAGGGGATCGAAATTAATAAGCTGAGGGAAGGGTGAAAATAAAAACAACAAAAAATGTTTGGGCTTAAATTGGGTTTGTACAAATTAAGGGAGTTGGGTATAGACAGTGACAGGCAATATGGCGATAGGTGGGAGGGAGACAGGTGGTATAGGTAGGTCGCGAGCCTCGCCTTCTGTGTGGCCAGCACCACCGGCACTCCCTCACCAACCTGTCATGCCCACGGCCAAGAGGCAAGGATCCAACTTCATCGCTGCTGTGTTTTTCGGCTAACGAGGCCTGTATCAGGCGCCGGATCGGTCAGGCAGGCTGTGTTACTAAAGCAAGGGCCTGTGCCGGAGCCGGATCGTCTGCAGCTGCTGTGCTTCAAGGCCTGTGCCGGCCAGTTAGTCTGCAGCTGTTTTCTGCAAGGCCTGTTGCCGGTCGGATCATCTGCCGGCTGTGTTTGCTGCCAAGCGGCCTTGTTCTGCAGGCTGTGATTGCCTGCTCACCTTTGCCATGCCATGCCGCGCTGCCCAATGTTCAACCAGCCCATGTTGCTTTGTCCCCCCCCGGCTCCTTGTTTCATTGTCAGAGTTGCGCCAGGTCAAGCAACAGTTTTGCAACTGCGAGACCCTTCCTGTTGGCTAGCTACAAACACGAGCACTGCAGTGGCGGTCCCGTTGCCGCCCGGATTACTTTTTGATTTTTCTGCCTGCAGAGTTCATTGATCCTGGCGCATGTTTAGTGTAAATTTATAGGTTTAAGACTGTACTGTAAATTAATGAGTCCGCCCCTCCGGCATGTCCTGTAGCCGCCGGCAATTTTAATTTAAGTCCCGTCCCGTATGAGTGGGTTTGGTTAGTTAGTTACTCAGCCCTCAGGTTATTTATTTTGGGGACTATCGAATACCCAGGGGAATGTCGCGACTTAGGTGGATCCCAGCAAGGCAAAACATACAAGGGGAGAACATACACCAGATGACACCACGAAAATTTGAACAGACATCGGGACGAGTCTGATAAAAAGGGGAGGGGGTAATGTTACGAAGCTGTGGAAATAATCGGCGGATTAACACCATTCAGGTCCGTAGGTTGTTAGGTATCTTTAAGTATCCTGTGTAGTTACCGGTCCAAAAAAACGTTGTCTAAAGGGGAATTTTGTGATTCATCCTCGGCGCTTGCGACGCTTTGAGATAGCCGAAATTTTTCTGTCCAACTTTATTTGAACCAGCCACGTCCACTAACGCGCCTTAAACACAATAGCGACTCAAACACCCCACCATCTTCGGCCCCTAGAACCCGCTGATCGAAACGTGGCACCACCTACTCACGGTCCAGCCCCACCTACGACGGAATTTACCGCGTTGGTAAAACCGTCCGAAGAACGACAAGGAGGGAAAAAGAAGAAGGCACAACGATGGCGCACGGGTTTTCCCGCCTGTTTTTGGTCTCTGCAAAGCCGATTTTTCGCCGCGTCGCGAGGAGTGTGACAGAAGCGGGAGTGGGGGCAGCTGGCCCCACGATGAATGGATGCGCGGTGTGAACGCGGCATGGGAGGAGGAACGCCCCTCTTCAAGACTTCTCGAAGCGCCTCGAAGGTGGGTGGAGGCAAAGAACGGGGCGGGGAGGCGGCAGTGGCGGAGCAAAACGCGGGTATACCTATAAGAGTCGAGAACGGGCGAAGCAGTGTTGGTGGATGCTTTGCTTCGAAGGTTGCTCTGGTTCGCCTAAGCCGGTCATCCGGCTGCGCTCGTCCTGGGGCTGCTGGCCTGGGGTTCTTTGTGGGGCAGTAAGTCCAAGACCTTCCACACGCTGGTTGCGGGAAAGCCAGGTGTGAGCGTGCACGCCATTTCCCCTCTCCGCCACCGACTTTAAAGGGCATCCACGTTTTCCCGGCCTCCCTTTTCAGCCCTCTAGTAAACGCGTGCTGGGATTGCCTTCATAGAGCAGCCGAAAACATCGGGTCCAACGTGGAGTTTCGAGCGGCCAACACGTGCAGGTCCGCGAGGCAGGGAATCGCAAGGAGGAGGGACTCGCCTATCGCACACCACGGGCACGGAGAGTCGCGGCAAAGGCGGTTCAAGTGACCGTGTAACAGTCGACGGACGTTCGAGACGGAGACTGACGGCCAAAAGGGAATCACCTTTTTCTTTTCGGGTTTTTTTTGTAAATGGATCTTGTGGGCGCCATGTCTTGCAAAAGTATGAACTGTACAAGTGTTGAGCCGTGTGTGCACGTAGTTTCGGTTGTAGGGCTCTGCGTCAAATCGTTGCTTTGTGAATCGATTCTTCTTTGCATTTGCCTTATATAAATGTGCATAATCATCTGGGTAATGTATGGCTTGTATATGTGTGCTCTCCGTGTTGTCGTGTGAATAAAGTGGCTTAAGGGTGTTGAACCTTGTTCCCCACGTATTCGCTGCGTCCTTTCCTTATTGTTGAATCGCCATCTTGCTTCAATAGTTACCGGGTTCAGATTGTGGGCTTGATCGCCCTCGATAATTATTGGGACACACCAGTCGAGGCCGAAAGATAAACACCAGCTGGAGTTATTGCGTATTATAATTTTTTGCCAGTTACGGTAACGGAGGACCGCGGGTATAAGCGGTCCCGTCCTCCGAAAGTCGAATCTCTGCAGGCGAGGTGCGATCGCCCGGTGGTTACCACACGGCGCTCCCGTCAAGGGTCAGAATTAGGTAGGTCCGAGTCTGGTGAACTGAACTATCATATCCCACGCGGGTGCCCGATTTGCCAACTACGATCGTGGTGAGGTGAAGAGGTTACCGATCTCCTCGTGAACTAGCTCCCGGCACGTTAGTCGAGAGGGTCACGACCAGAATTGTCCGCAGGCCGGTGGGCGACGTGCCGGTCTTCGAGTCACGTGGCCGTTTCGCGTGAGTCCAGATCCCAGGTGTAGTCCTAAATCGCCGGCGGGCCGCGAAAATTCGCAACCAACAATTGCTTGTTCTCAACAAGGCGTGCTCCAATACATCAGCATCATTTCCGGAGGAAAAAAAATTATTAATCAAACGACAAACTTCAAAAAGGCTTTCATGTAAGCAGAAGATTGATAGCGTAAACAGAAGAGAAAATTATTTCCCCATATTTGGTCTCAAGATGGCACCTGACGGAGGTACCAATGTGTGCTTTGTGGGGTTGAAGAAGGGCCTCATTGCGGAGATGGGCATATTTAACGCCCTGAACGCAGTCAAGTAGGATCCCGGAGGAGTGACATCTACAGCAAGGTAAAAGCCTGTCTCCAGATTTTCTCTCTCTCTCCCACCTTGCTTTTCTCTCACCTCCCCCCGCTGTGGAGTCCTAAAATTCCAAATCCTGAACTCAGCTATGAGGAGCTGTGTCGAACGAGACAGGACTAGTATTACCCAACCCAGAAAGGAGGTGGTCATAATGAGAGGATATGAGGAAGATGTTTCAGATAATTGGAAGGGCAGAGACGGTAATTTTTAATGGCAGATTGAATTAATTATTAACGAGTCCAGATGTTTGACGATGATTTGGACACGGCCCATTGATTGGGTTCTGAGGAGAGTAAATGAACGATGGAAGAAGTGAAGAACCATCCAGGGTATTCAAAGATACCAAGAGTCACTCCGATGAGCTTATAATATCCCAGTCTTACTTGGTTTTAGTGACTCGCCCGCTTGGTTGTTTGGTCACCAAACGTTGATAATCTGTCCACAGCTTCGTACGAGGCTCTCCGCCATTTTGTGCGTCAGAATCCGGTATGTTTTTTGTAGTATCACCTTTTCGGCGTCTTGATTGGCTCCCTAATCTGATCAAGCGCGAACGGATAGCGCCGAGTGGAGGTAATCAGTGGTTCTAATCCACAAAGTAGGGGAAATAGGGGACGAGAGAACGAAATGTTCGGTCGCGTTCGTTTCCACACTGACACCTTAATACCACAGGGGTTTAAAGCCCGCGTTCCGTACCTCAGAGGAAGGGGAGGGATGAGCAAAGGTACGCAGTTTCGTTGGGGAGGTCGGGGCCTCAGGTAGGATATCCGCAGAGATTAACTAAAGTGACAGTTGTGGATCTCTTGAGAGGGTCTAAGGGAAGCTTCGTAGAGTGGAGTGGAGGGGGACACGTTCAGGCGGAACGAGATACCTGGTGGAGTCCTAACACGCCATTCCTGATTAACCCAAGACGTATCGTACATGGACACGTTACTGACCGCAGCATTCAACGGAATTTTTCCATAGGACTCAGAATAGCTTAGGGATTGCAGTCCTAAACGCACAGGCAATGGTCGGGTTCCAGGTTAGTTAATCGAGGCTTAAATTTCCAAGCGGGTGGGATGGGGGAGGTCAGGAAATCAAAGTGTAGTCTGAGTGGTATCTTAGGACTCAGTGTGGAAGTCATCAATGTGAGAGAGTGGTGGGAGTGAATCAGGTGAGTCTAGATGTCAGGGTGGTGAGTTAATCAGTGTGACGACATCTTCGCGAGAGACCAGTAGTGGATATACATCTCTAATCAGGGTCGGGTAGTAAATCTAAGTGTTGAGGCATCACCCTAATCAGTGTGAGTCCAATCAGTGTGTCTAATCGTGTGAGTCGCTCTTACCAGGTGGGTGGGAGTCTGAAATCGAGGTATGACGTCGTTCCGCCTACCATATCAGTGTGCCCAGTACCTCCTTTATCAACATCTGGTTGGTCCAATCAGTAGTTTCTAATCAGTGTGATTCTAAATCAAAGTGGTCTAGCTAATCAGTGATGGATCTCAATCAGTGTGCCTGAATCAGTGTGAAAGTCTAATCAGTGTGAGTCTAATCAAGTGTGAGTCTAATCAGTGTGTCTAATCAGTATCAATCAGTGGTGAGTTAAATCAGCTGGGAGTCTATCGTGGTGTATCAAGTGTGAGTCTAATCTAGTCAGTGAGAACTCCATCGCGGTGTGTCTCAATCAGTGTGAGATCGCTAATCTAAGGGTAATTACATCGGAGTGTGAATCTCATCAGTGTGAGTCTAATCGCTTGAGTTATCCGCTGTCACGTGAGTCTTAATCAGGTTGGGGGGAATTTTTCCGTGAGGAATCTGAATCAGTGTGAGTCGCTTGACATAATAAGGTGATCCCTCAGATTTGTGGGTAGCTAGTAATTAATTCAGTCTGTCTGTTTTTGTGTTGGATGCCATGGTTGCTTCCTTTGAGTCATATTCCAAGCCCTTGAACTCGATGCGAATTGGTGTGTAATCTGTGGAAAAGACAGCGTGGGCGGATTTTTGACCAATTCTCTCGATTGTGAGAGGGTAAGTGACGAAGTGGTAGCTTATTGTGGGACTTCGGAGAGGCCTGGAAGAATTGCGTAAATGAATGGTGGCTTGGATTCTAGGTTGCTCCCCTGAGCCCGGATGTCCTGCACTGGCCTACAAACCCCACAGTCCCAGTCTCCCGTCTGTTGAGCCGTTCTTTCAAGCCTGTCCTCAACATATTTTCATTCCAACAACCCCCCAAACTTTCACACTTACTATAATGACATTTCATCATTCACTGAGGAAGTGACCAACCTGGCTCACGAGCTTGCCACAACAGTATGAAGTGAGATGTAGTCACGTACGACACGCACTACACGTACTGAATGATTCGGCAGGTCGCGTGCTCAAATCGCCAAGGAGAACTGAAAGCAAAGACCGCGAGGTACTTGCAGGATTGGGGTCAATTACAACGGCTGGGACCAGATGAAGCAACTCCTCCTCGGACCTCGCATGTGAAGCATCACCGTCCGATCCCTGTGTCGTCGGATGAAACGAAGTTGTACAAACCTAAGTTGTACAAACATACCTGTCGGGGACCGAGTCAGAAATCACCTGCGAGGGAAAAACGTCATTATTTAAGTTATTATTGTTCCCCACCAGGTGTACACCAAGGGAATTTGTTTTTTTTTAATTGGTGTTAATCTTGAATCGTCAATCACTTTGTCTTAAAATTATTCCATTTGAGAAGCAAAGCGTTTCTTACCTGTCACTGCACTCTGTGGAAAAGCGCGGGACCATGTGGTCATGTGATTGGTCGATTCGAGTCGTGAGATCATCGTGCGTCATACTCACAGTGCCTGGAGAAGGTCTCCTCCCTCCCTTTAAAAGTTTTCACCTTTGTTACCTTTTGGCCCGGAATTAAATATTGCACTTTACCTTGTGGACGTGTCCAGTACACGGCCACCTCCATCGACCATCGACTAACTGTCATGG
>JAXMNL010000187.1:43192-54041 GCA_035128595.1 Eptatretus atami | reverse complement strand
CGTCACAGAAGTCCTTTGTTAAAGTGCCATGGCTAGTGAGAGAGAGGCACCAACATCCAGCCAATTTGCATGGTCACAATTTACATCACCAAGTGTGAGTAAGAGAGAGTTGGGATGAGTGTTTAAAGGTTTGTCCATGTTGTCTGAGAGAGATGTCGATGGTACAACACTGCACCAAGACCAACACGCAGACAAATATGAGGTGGGAGCCACAGGTACTCCTGGGGCTGTGAGGTGTAAGATCAGTACAAGGGCGGTGAGAATGAGTTATTGATGTAACGTGCAATCTGCCGCCGGGGCGTGCTTCAGGCCTTTCAAATTGGAGGGGACAATATCCGGGAGAGACATTAAGGGGTCAGGGATGCCTGTATGCCTGGTGTTGGCTTAATAGTTAGGTGGTGGGTTTTGGATCCTAAGGTCCTGAGAATGTTGTCGGAGTACCGTTTCACTAATTTGAGTTGTTTTCCAAAGTTTTCGTCGTTTGGTGCAAAGACTTTTAGATATCCATTGTGCAGTAGATGTCACCTTTCTGGCTCTTTGGACGTTCTCTTATTGGACATGTGTGTGCGTGTGTGTGAGATGTTTTTTGTAAAACCAAGCGCAAGTTATTGTCAGCTGTGACATTGATTGTGGTACAAAAAAGAACATGAGTCTCCCTGCACATCTGCAGCATCTTTTGAGCTGAATGGTACGTTGGATGGCTACCTGTACAAAACCTCTCCCTCCGTGTCCTGGATCGTTCTTTCCTGACGTTGTTATTCAAATGAAATCATTGACCATATTTGCCAAATTCCAAACGCACAATTGTTCGTTAATTTTTATTTTTTTTCTTGCCCTTCTTGGCTTTGGAACGAGAATTCGACCGAGAATCTCACTTCCATCGTGCTGGCTTTCAATTCACCAACGGACGTGCTTCGTGACTAAAACTTTTGCAGAGTTTCTCTGGGATCCCGGGCTGTTACTACGGTGATATTTGTTTCCCGAGATTCCTGACTGTCACAATAACCCATTGTGTGTCGCACATTCCTTGTTGCCATGTGACAAAATTGAAATGATTTTGAATTTTTTTTTTCATGCGAACCCTCAGCGACTCGCGATTTCTTTTATTTATTTCCCACCTCCACCCTCTATTCCTTCAGATGTATCCTCCTCCAGTCGGCCCCACGCCTAGCTGTCATGGGTAACTTAGGCCTGGGCAGTTCTATGAAAAGGCCTAAAAACACTTTTGTTCGAGGAAGGGGTGCGAGGTGAACTTTGGGTGCTTGTAGACCGTGTATGGTGGACATTAGGACAAAAGTTCTCCCGAGATCTTGCCCAATAAGGCACAGTGAGCTGTCGAAGTTGGTCGCCAGGGTGCGAAAAGTGGCATTTTGGCGTTTTTCCCCATTTTGCGATCGTATACTACGGCGATATACATCTCCTAAAGCCTCAACTCTAGGGGGCGTCAGACACAACAACATAGCTCACGAATCAGAAGTATCGACCATGTAAACACTTTATGGTCAAGATAATGAAACTGCAACAAGGTGCATCATTCAGAAAAAAAGCGATTTTTGAGGAATTCCTTCATTTTTACGAGCCTTATCTACTCCAATACCGACGAGATGTCTGAAATGACTGAAGACCACAGAACGTACTACTATCTTCCACTTTAGGAAATATCGTGGTCCTGGGGTGGCCAATGTGGAAAATATAAACAATGCAAATCGTTACTTTATCCCGAGCGCATCAAAATATTTTTATTATCACTAATTATGTCGATATTGACAAGGCTTCATCTTCCACATCGACTGACCTAGAGATTTGAAACTGCGCGTACGGATACAACACCTGCTTACTTAACATTAATGGATTATCGCCATCATACTGACAGTATTAGGCACTTCGACAGTAATTAGGCACTTCGTCATTGAAAAAGACGGATACATTCTCGTCTTATACACTTTCTGTGCAAACAGAAAGGAAATGTGACCAGCGAAGCTGTTAACTAACCTACACCACATTCTGTTAAGGGAAGACTACAGAATCATCTTCAAAAAATTACTAATTAATTCTTAATTATCTTCCTATGACTGATTAAGCCATGTATCACAATCTGTCAATCTCACTGAAGCACGAATGGAAATTCACACATCGGTGGGAACCAAATCAAAAATTATCAATATCTCGCAATGCAAGGTGGAACCTTATTGGTCCTCGGGATTTGTTTACTGAGCCTTAAGTGAATGGATAATGAACCTTATATATGAACTTATGTAGACAATAGCTGCTACATCAAGGCAATGCGTTACTGAAATGCCATGCACGACTGATTATTACTGGAAGGACTAGGAAGATGGATGTCGACGAAAAGCTGTGGTATGTGACATTGTTAATCTGAATCCGTGCATTAGTTATTCATCTAACCGTCATCAGCATCATCATCGGCGTCGTCGTCCTGTTCATTCCCCCTTCGATAAATTTTCGGTCGGTGTTTTCGACTATTCTCACAATTCCGACACTTGCATATATCTGTGCAGGACAAGGTAGAGGAGTGACACGAACAGTCCTGTTTTGCAGTTTGACATTTTACAGGCGCAGTTGACTACCTGCAAGATCATTTTGGGCAGGGTCCTGTGTCATCCACAGAATTGACATGCCTAGAGAAACCTGCGGGAATGGCATTAGCAGACTGCTGGATCTGTAGTTCAGCTATGCTAGTCTCATAACGGACAACAGTTTCCCGTGATGCACAATGACCAAATTTGTTCATCACGTTCAGTAACTGGGATGACCCTGTAAATGACGAATGGTCATACCCAAACACAGAGACTTGGGTGTTTGTTTTTTTACCTTTGGATGCAAGCAGGATAATGTCCTGGCGAGTGAAAATATTTTCAGCTCTACATCCTCGGGTAAGGGACAAAATCTTCAATGGCTGGTTCATCACTAGCCCAACAACCCAACCGCTAAGAAGTTGTATAAGCTACTAGACGCAAGCCCTTGACAGCAGATAGACCAAGTCAGATGCTAAAGTGGCAAGGGCACAACAGTCCAGGAGATTCATTCACTTCTGCCTTGAGAACATAGCTGCATTATAATAATGCGGACAATATCAGCATCATCTCCCGACCTGATATGGCACTGCATTGCTCTGACGGGTTGGTCGGCTGGATGAAGGACCTGCAGATGAGGACCTGCATCAGTGCCAATGTCACAGTCACTCACTTCAGCAGCACTTGTCTCAGATTCACTACTGTCTGATGATCCTGATGCACATGACTGGCCACTGTTTTTGCTGTAAAAGTGTCTGTAAACACCAGCATGATATATTCCGTCGTGGTGGTTGATGAAAATCAGTTGTGGAATGTCTTGCATCAGTAGGGATTTCATGCGATCATTCCTGGAAAGGAATAAAATATAAATTCACATCTGACTTACAATTTACACTTGCAGTAAAATGGCAGCATGAGCAGCATACAGACTCAAACTACACTCCCTCATATTTGACAAATGACACCATGATGTTTTTCCACCATTTTGTGAATGTATCCACAAGTTTTGTCAGTCTGAATACTCTCTCCATTGTTGATGATTCTTGTCTGTAATCACATCTTGGCACAACATTCTGTAAGCTTCTTCATATAAGGTGCTGTGAGAAAAGTAAAAGTGATTCATCTGTCAGTTTGAATAAATAAGGTCCCAACGGAAGAAATGAGAAGGATTATTTCGACAACTGATGTGATATGTAGTCATACCTTTCACTTGGAGATGTACCAACTGCTGGCCCTCTGTCCTTGCTGAGAAATCTTGTGTATTGTACAAAACATAATTTATGGTAACTGACTTCTGCAGCAACACAATCAGATCTCCGAGTGTGAACAATACACTTTCATCTTTTTTCAAGCTTGGCAGCTTCAGTCATACGTCCTGAAATATAATTTGAGGACTTAAGATGGGAAGAATATTAATTATTCTTAAACAAAGCCAGAATGGCAAATCAAAATGATCAAATTTGATTTAGCTCATAACAAATAGCTAGGTACGTACCTGCTGTGAGTGTTTCAGCTTTAACTAGTTTGTCACGCTTTGGCCCATGACTCGTTAAGATAACGTGACTCTTTCTTGCAAATGATGCAAATACTTGCGAGGATATTGGCCTTGTGAGGAGATTGGCAATGCCGATCTTGATCGCAGACTCTTCTTTGGTGATGACAGCACACCAGGCTTTTGAACAGAAGCATCTACTGCAGATCCAGTGTGTTGTTATATCACCTTTATTATCATTTCCTATCGATGTTGTAAATGGATGCCTGTAGTGGAGTGCTATGTTATGTTGTGGATGTGGTGTGGTGTGGTGTGCTCGTAGTCCTTTGGTCTACTTCCCATGGATTTTGCTTGCTGCTGTGTAAGCAAGCACAATCTTCCAGAGGACACTGTCCTTCAGTGGGAATGTTCATCTACCTCCTGTCCAGCTCCCTTCACTTCAGACACCGTTGATCTTTCAATCTAACATTCACTTTTAAAAAAAAAAATTTTTTTGAATGCAAAGGTCAAAGTTCTTTTGAAGATAACCTGTTCACCATCCATCCATCCATTGGGACCATACTCTGTGCAGAGCATTGGTGCTGCCTAAGGATCTCCTTGGATATTGGGTGCATCCTGGACGGTCGCCACTCCGCCACAGTTACCAGCAAGCTGGCACTCATTTCGCCAACTTCAGAAGGATGACGGAAGTCAACCCCACTGGTATTAATTCAACAGCCAAGGGGATTTGAACTCAGGATTCTCGGATCTCAAGCCCACCACCCTAACCATTAAGCCAACACCAGGCATGTGTACACCAAAAAGGTGTTTATGGCAGGAAGTACTTCACGTGCACCAACGAGGGGTTAAAAACAAAGTTGGAATTGTGGGGATAGGCAGGTCAGCGAATGGCCTACAAAATAGCTCTTCCTTGTCTTTTCTCTAACCTACCCTAGCACCACAAATCCCTGTCCCTTTTAGTGTGCTGCTGATCTTCAGGTGTTCATGGTGAAACTACATCGAAAAGACGCAACTCACGTCGCTGCTTTGGCCTGTAAGTGTTCGGTTGGCATTAGAGAGTCGTTATAATCCATTAGAAGCAAGTAAAATATTTGTTCCTCACATTTCTTGGTTGAGAGGAAAAAAACACAAATAAATGAAGCTTCATAACAATATTAGCCGAGCACTGGGTATGGCCTTTCATGGTGCCACCAACACCAGAGTATTCCTCGTTTGAACAATCATCGAGCAGACAAGTGACACATCTTTGAGCCGAGATGCACTTTATTATTTCAACCGGTGTTATAATACAACACAATGGCAGGCTACACCTATTTTAAAAACCCTGGGGTGACCTGCTCCCCCTGCTCAAACCAAAACCCAATCACGGGCATCAGGAGGCGAGCACAGAGGGTCCATCTCAATGTGCAAGAATCCGTTGTTGACAGTTTGGAGACATGTGACCCACAATTCCCAAACTTCTCACACACTATTTTCATCCGTCTTTCTCAGAAGCCACTCAGAAGCATTCTCTCCAACTCTGCCTGCTTTAATTCACTGATAATTACATAAAGTGGGCTTCGGATCCTCGGGTTCTGAGTTCAAATCCTTGCTTTTCTGTGTTGAAGTCGTGATCTGTCATGATTGTGACCAATAGCCCAGGAGACTGCTTTGGCAGCACAATGCTCTACCACAGAGATGGTCCTGATGGATGGATGGCCAGGAGGCTGCTTGAGCACCAATGATGCTCTGTACAGAGTATGGTCCTGATGGATGGATGCCCAGGAGGCTGCTTGAGCACCACTGATGCTCTGTACAGAGTATGGTCCCTGATGGATGGATGGCCCAGGAGGCTGCTTGAGCACCATGATGCTCTGTACAGAGTATGGTCCTGATGGATGGATGGCCCAGGAGGCTGCTTGAGCAACACTGATGCTCTGTACAGAGTATGGTCCTGATGGATGGATTGGATGCTGGAACCTTTTTTTCCACCTTCACCAAACATTTCATTTACACATTTTCTATACATGTCTAAAAGGTCTGGTGGGATAACCTAGAGTCCGAGAGGTATGCACCCTCGTCTCTGAGCGATGTAGCCTGGGTTTGAATCTTGGCCCAGCTGTAAACTTCATCCTGGTGTCCAGCAGGCACGGAGATGCATCGATGTGTGTTCACCTGGATGACCTGTCTGCCTTTCGTTCGTGGCTGTTAACAGTCTTTTGCAAAGAGTAAGGTTCCACCAGGAATGACCTGAAATCAAGTTTTGAGTTTTAAAAAAATTCCATTTTGATCCCTGTGACCCCAAAGTCCCCCCCCCCCCCACCACTGGGGCATGAACTGGGGTCCAAATCCAAAAATTTTCCCATCTTTCATGTGTCCCCAATGTTGATTGCATATTAAAGTTTCAATAAAAAATATGTTTCAAAATGTTCCATAATTGCATTTTTCGGTATTTGACATTTTTGTCTGCAGCCCAAGTGCAAGCAAAATGAGAGCGCTCTCCGCACCTTCTTGCCATGTGGTGATCATAACTCCTAGTTTGGTAAATTTCTGCACTCAACCTTTTTGAGAGATAGCATGATGGACGGACTGATGGACGATTTGCATTGGTGGAAAAAGGAAGGAAGGATAGAAATAATTGCCTTTAAATGGCAATCCCTGGCCAAGAGCATTCCACCATCTCTGCAGGTGTCAGTAATTCAGCTCCCAAAATGTGGAATCCGTCCCAGCACAGAGCGTCAGACATCGCTTCCAAAGAGGCCTGAGCCACGGCAGCCTCTCCTCCCGTTCCAGTTGTTTGAGATGCAACTGTTGCTGCGTCGCTTTCAATTGTTGCATCCGTTGCTCTTCGGGAGCATCGAGCTTCGTCTGAATTGCATGTCATGGCAGCTCTGACAGAGGTCTCGGCTGCTTCTGCTTTGGCCTTCAACAAGAGTGGAGAACTGGAAGAGTTGGATAAAACCCAGAACAGCGACGTACGGCTCGACATGGCAGCTCTTCTTCCTCCTGGTGAGATGAGCGTGAAGTCAGGGTTTTTTTTTGTTACTGGCTGGAATGGCCAACTTGTCCGATTCTTGAATAAGAATGCTCCAGGCAGCTTACCAACACCCGCAGAGGTTTAAATCATGTCTTCTTCATTTTAAACACTCCAAGTGCGACGGTAAAAGGTGCTCTCGTCTCGCCAGTTTTTTTTTTCCTCAAGAGTGCTCTCGCCCATTGGCCAGTGAGATTGACGCAACACATTGTTGGAGCAAAAATATGCATGAGGCAAGACATGAGTGCAACAAAATATACATTTACATTCAAGGAAAGAAACATCATGTGAGTCAGAATGGCTGAGGGTCAAAGGTGTGTGTTTAAGTCACACAGTCTTCTCTGAAGACCTGGCTTGAATCCACTTCTGACATATTTTTTTTTTATTTGAGAGACTGTATCAACTGGAAAGCAACAACAAAACTGAACTTTTCAAACGATTTCAAAAAAGAAAATGGAAACAAATGTTTCGTTTGGAAACATTTTGTGAATTGGACTTTTTTCTATCAGCTTCTTCTGAAATTTGTTCACCTCGTCGATATTGTTCCTTCTTTACCTTTTCACTTTTTAAAACAAGACGTGAACTCTACTCTCATGGTGGACGATACAGGATGAGTGTTTCTCCAACTTGTCATCCAACACTCGATCGAATAATTTTTCTGTTTTGTTTGACAAATTTTTCTGAAGAAGTGGAGGAAGGGAAGGAAGAAAGAGAACTCCAGGACAATGCTGGAAATTTTGAGGTCGGCCTGCGTCCACATGCCTGGTGTTGGCTTAATGGTTGGGTGGTGGGCTTTGGATCCTGGGCCTGAGTTCAAATCCTGCCTCAGCTGTTGAATTAATACAGTGGGGTTAACTCTGCCTGTCATCCTTCCAAGGTTGGCAAATGAGTGCCAGCATGCTGGTATACTGTGGTCGGTGTGGCACTCGTCAGGATTGTGCCCAAACAGCTAAGGAGACGGCTTAAGCAGCACCAACCTCTGGACAGAGTATGGTCCCAATCTCCTCTCCTCCTGCGTCCACCAGTCTCACGATTCAAGTGTATGCCAGGAAGACAAACACCTCTCATTCCTTCGAGCGATGTCCAACCAAAACACGTTCGGCCATGTTGTAGAATCAGCTTTAATCACCACACTTTAGGATGACGAAGCAGCACATTTATTACAAGATGGCGACACACCGGAAAAATGGGACGAGCATGCGCGTGCATTCCGCGCAAGCCGACTCACTCATGAACAGTGATGACCACACGAACATACGATGGCATGACTACTTCTTCTTTCCTGATGACCCCCCCACTGTAATGAACTGGATCCCAATTATACTAGATTAGAGCTAGGAATCGTTTCTGGGCCTTTCTGATGAGATCTCTCGAGATCAACTTATGACCCGGGGTTTTGAAGGAGTTGGTTTGACGTGAGGAGAGCAGGTGCCTCATTTAACAAGCATCCTGCAATCATCTTGTTCTTGCGAACTTGTGAGAAGATAATTTCTTCTTCGGCTTTACTGTGAGGTAGGACAAGTGTAGGCTGACCACTGCAAACAGAACGCCAAAACGTGGCTCCTTTCTGCCATTGTCATTAAAGATACAAGCCTGGTTGGCTCGGTTAAGGTGGGCAGATCTTAGACTTGGTGAAGTAGACTTAAGATCTTCACTAAGGCCTGGTGTTGGTTTAACGGTAAGGTGGCTGGCTTTAGATCGTAGGGTCTTGAGTTTGAGCTCCTGTCCTACCGTTAAAATAACACCAGGTGGGTTGGACTCACAGCCTGTCAAACTGAGTACAGTCCCTTACTGTAACAGGGGCACTGCATCAGCAGCACAATCGCGCTTCCAGAAAAATGACTCAGCCAGCAGGCACAGGTGCATACGAAAGAACAACATAAACGATATCTCATGCCACAAGTTACCCTTCCAAATTTCAAACGGGAACAATAGAAAGAGCAATCAGAGATTACAGTCCCTCGCCAGGACTTGGTTTGTGTGGTGTTTGTGTAAGCTTTGATTGGTGTGTTTGTGTGACGTCTGTGTACTTGGTGTGTTATGGAATTAATAGAGACATAATTGGAACTGTCATTATTAAACTGTGGTAGTGATGACCGGGTCCACGACGTCCCGATTTGATGCAACCCCGCTTTGATCGACTCCTGACCTGACCATGACGGTTTCATTATTATTCATTGAATTTAGAATGTGATGAAATAAATAAATTCAAAATCAAATGGCAGACCAACTTTAGGGACAGAACTGCAGTGGAGCAAAGATGAAGTGATCAGAGAGGAACCTGATAGGATTTACATTTTATCTGCTACTCTCTACCCTCAAACCAATCCAGGGACAACCAAGTGAGCCTTATTCAAAAAAATAAAAAATAAAAAATCAAATAAAAAAGACCCAGATCAACAAATTTAAAATTCTGGCTGTCAAACGTGCATCTGATCAAGTTGAAATGTAAAACATGTTTCCCAATCACCACGAGATCATAATTGTGAAGTTTCACATCGATTGATTAAGCGGTTAACAGAAAATTATTTTTTTAGTTTTTCGCTCAATCCAATATGGCTGCCAGAGCACGTGACATCAATTATTTGTGAATACCATGCTGTGGCCTCAAGGCTTGGGAACATTTGTGTGAAGCCAAACCATGTGACCGAGACATCACATGTGTGAACCTTTTGTTCCTCAGGATAGGCGGTCATACGTGTGAAAGTTTTTGCTCGATCTGTTCAGGTACTTCTCAGAAGGAAGATTTTTGAAGTTTTTTTTTAAACAATACGGCTGCTGAATCACGTGACCGATGACGTCCTCAATTTTTTAATGTGTGCCATTTTATCCCTATTCATACTGATCAGATTAGCGTTCTATACATATGCAATTATGACGTCATAACGAAGGCACCTATGACATCATAAAAAATTCTCATTTATTCCCCATGAGAGATACTTGTCGTGGTCAAGTTTCAATTTTTTCCTTGTGCGGTTTCAGAGATAGAGTGCAAAGTTTTTCCGTTTTCCAACGTGGCTGCACACCACGTGACCTATGACGTCATAATCAATAAAACATTCTCCATAGTGTGTAGTTCTTTGTAAAGATGTATCGTGTTGATCCATTTAATTATTGTTATTACAGTTTGAATTGGAATCCGTTGACTCCTCCTCGGACGAATGAACATCGGATCAAATCATCTCCTGCCTTTAGAGACACGAACGTACTCGAAAGACTGATTAAATCACCAACAGTTGATTTGCAATTGGAAGTCGCACATCGATGATTGATGGTGACGGCAACACGTCCGTGATCGGAAGTGACGTGATATAATGCGCGGGAATCCGTGGAGGACTTCGACGTGGCCTTCGGTGAGGGAAGCCTATGACGTCACACAGCAATGACCAGTGATACCTTGCATTTCGACTTCAGTCTCCACGGGTCGAATGAGCTGTGTGTGCATCAATCCTTGCGAGTGGAATGGAAGTGAAACATGACGTTTTTTTTTTTTATAATTGATCGTACTTTCTATCCATCCAATACGGTGTTTGACCACATGAAGGAGGTCTTGCGGGTTTTCAGGACAAAACGGGTAAAATCCGGGTCACTTGCCATCTCCGATTCACAGCGACACGTAACATGGATACTTCATGGTGGTATCGTACATTTATTTAATTTTATTTGTCCACTTTATGAAGCCATGGCGTATAGTTCGCAGCAGTAACTTTATCAGTTATTTATTTCCTCAGTTTTGCATTTGTGAAAGTGTGGCGTGTTTGTTCTTGTCACCAAACTATAAATCTGCGTGCCGAGGTACTACGTGTACTG
>JAXMNL010000187.1:12013-23199 GCA_035128595.1 Eptatretus atami | reverse complement strand
GCATGCTCGCCACAGCTGCACAGTAACAAGAGACAGCTCATTAGCA
Organism: Eptatretus atami; assembly: GCA_035128595.1. Lineage (NCBI taxonomy): Eukaryota > Metazoa > Chordata > Myxini > Myxiniformes > Myxinidae > Eptatretus > Eptatretus atami. The sequence continues at coordinate 23,153 of JAXMNL010000187.1, read as the reverse complement.
TATGCCGCCGAAACCCCATTCAAACTTCGTGCCAATCCCGAACCAACCATCACCTCAGATCTTCGCCAGAGTCGAACCACAACACTCCAACATTCCTACAACATCACAATGGCCTTACAACAGTCCTACAACATCACAATGGCCTTATAAAAATCCCGACATCCATTCAAGCTCGCTTACCCCATTATAACCGCTACAACGCTTCAACCACCTCACCACAACCACTTTGAATGCCGTAACCACAGTCACCACTACGGAGGCCCACCACTGTCCCTTGAATATATCTGGGAACCATTACAGATGCTTCTGGCGTGTAGTTTGAAGCGCAACTACGCGCTGGAATCCGTTCAATATCGCCTGGATAGCCCTTGCGCTCCGCTCAATCACGACCCCCCATTTGGTGCCCAGCGCACGTTCATGGCCGGAAAGCGCTCCCAGAATCCCGCGCCCCATGTATAACTCGGAGCTCCATCGCGTGGCTGGGCTCAGAGGCGAATGGGGTCATTTTCAGCGTCGGGTCTTCGCAGGGGCGGAGCTCGTACTTGGAAAAGCGGACATGCACCAATGGGACGCTGGGGATCACCTCATGACCATCCTGGTCCGACTTTGGGCTCTCCCTCGCCCGACGTCTAAATACCTGCTAAGGAGTTGTAGTTGTAGTACTTAAAAACTTCTGAGCTCTGATTCTGAATGTTGGGTTGCTGGAGAGAGAGACACTTTTGGCTTGGTCGATGGTATGGGTTAAAGGCGGTGTTGAGCAGGTGGAGCAGAGCGCTGGGTCTGTGAGCGAACCAAGCACGGGCACCGAAGGAAGGGAGTACTCAGTTTTTACTCAGTTTTCTTCTTTGTTTGTTTGTTGTTTGTTTGTTGTTTGTTTGTCTGGGCGATATCTCAACCATCCTTTGAGCTTGGAAGCTGAATTTGGGACAAAAGTGAAGATGTGCTTTGGCAAAACCGGTATTTTTGATTTATTGATTAATTACTTAATTATTATGGATTTATTTATTACTTCTTTTTTTCTTTCTTTCCTCTGTGCAATATCTCAGGCACCTTTTGAGCGAGGAAGCTGATTTTGGACACCACCAGTGAACAATGATTTGCAATCAAGGTATTTTCATTTTTGATGAATCAATTAATTTATGATTCATTTACGATGAATTAACTTAATTTAAAAAGTTACAGATTCGGATGAAACTGTGGTGTTTTGGTATGCTATGAGCCAGTTGATTGGAAATCAATATTTTTACGATTACTATTTACTTATTTTAATAATGCTATTCATCAATCAATCATATATTGAACACTGCTCCCTCCCAGTCTCGTCTCCAGTGCTCGCGCACGCGCCCGCTGGAGGATTTGTTATTTATTTATTTATTTATTTGGCATGGGGTGGTGCACTTTGAATGTCCCGCTCCATGTTTGTTTGTCTGGGTGATATCTCAGCCATCCTTTGAGCGAGAAAGCTGAAATTTGGGGACAAAAGTGAAGATGTGCTTTGGCAAAAACATTTTTTGTTTTTTGATTTATCAATTATTTAATTACTAATTATTACGATTTATTAATTCCTATATATTTTTCTTTCTCATCTGGCAATATCTCAGGACTTATTGAGCTCGGAAGCTGATGTTCGGACACGACAGTGAACAAGTGATTTGGCTATAAAGGTGTTTTTTATTTATTGATTAATTAATTAATTTTCATTTTTGATCAGTTAATTAATTTTCAAAAAGTTACAGATTCGGATGAAAGAGTGGTGGTTTTGGTACACTATTAGCCATTTGATGAAGAAATTAATTATTTTACGATCATTATTTATTTATTTTAATTATGCAAGTCATCAATTAATCAATCAATTATTGTACACGCTCCTTTCCGAATTCCGTCTCCATGTGCCGCACGGCACGGTGGCATCGCCGGGCGCCGAAGGTGCCTTTGCAATGTCACGTGCTGGAGGATTTGTTATTTATTTATTTGGCTTGGGACGGTGTACTTTAAATTACACTACTTGTTGTGCTTGTGTTATAGTTGACTGAATTGGTGCTGGATAACTGCTTGCCTGGTGAAGATGATCAATTGGAGGGCCTCACCGAGGAGCTGTCAGGCTTACAGAGGTTGTCTCTTTAACATGGGACTCCGTACCCTTAAACACCTACCGCACCTTCAGTCACTGCAGTCGGTAAGACTCGGGTAGTTAGGAAGGTTTTGGTCAATTTATGGACACCAGGACCCAACAAACATCAATTTTTTTGAAAAGTTAAGTTCAGTTATGTCTGGCAACAGAGTTGCCTTTGTTCGGGAATAAATGAACAGCTGTCACGAGTATAAGTACAACCACTGTACTGTACTGTACTGTACTGTGTGTGTTGAGGCATTGTTATGATTTGGTACCATCATTGCTGTTACAGTATTTCAGTTCATCCCATATTGCATAGCAGCAAATACAATCCGTTACTGCACTGAAGGGAATACTCTTAGAGGGGGATAGAGAGGTAGGGAGGGAGAGAGAGAGGAGGAGGGAGGGAGGGCGAGATAGAGGAGGAGGGAGAGAGAGAGAGAGAGGGGAGGAGAGTGGTGGTAGAGAAGAGGGGAGGGATGGATAGAGAGAGATAGAGAGGGAGGGGAGGAGAGGGAGGGAGAGAGGGTGAGGGAGGAGAGAGGGGGGGGAGAGAAAGAGGAGGGAAGAGAGGTTGGGGAGAGAGAGGAGGGGGGGAGAGAAGAGGAGGGATAGAGAGTGGTGGTAGGAGGAGGAGGGGAGGGATGATAGAGAGAGGAGATAGAGAGGAGGGAGGAGAGAGAGGAGGGGAGGAGGAGGGGAGGATAGAGATAGGGGAGAGGGAGAAGAGAAGTGGAAGAGGGAGGCGGGAGAGGTGGGAGAGAGAGAGAGAAAAGAGGGAGAAGGGGAGGAAAGGAGGGAGGATAAGAAGGGAGGGGGTATGGAGAGAGAGTGATAAGGAGTGGGGGAGAAAGAGGAGGGAGGAGGGGAGGAGAGGATGGAAGTCAGGAGGGCATGGGGAGAGGATTGGGGAGAAGGGAAAAAGAGAGGAGAGAGGGGGAGCTAGAAGTGGAGCTTGGAAGGGGGAGCGTAGGAAGGGTGGAGAGAGAACCTCACACACTTGCTAAACACTCTGGGAGGGGGGGGGGAGAGCGAGGAGGATGGGGGAAAGAGGAGGGGAGGAGTGGACGAGTTATGATACACATGATGGATGAGTTGGTTCGGTGACAAGAACAGTCGATTAGATTTTAGTTCAGGTCGAATCCAGATCGGCCTATCTATCAGTGGGATACAAAACCTAAACTAATCATCCTGGTGCAGGTACGCACTCACAGTGCCGTTCTAGTTCACTCTGCTAAATAGATGTTTTTTTCAATTTTTATTTTGTTTCCAGTTGGATCTGCGTGACAATTGCTTTCCACTGGACTGAAATGTCTGCGGAAAGACGCCCAACCTCATCCACCTTTGCCTTGGAGGAACAGGCTGAAGAACTTTGTTCACTGAAGTTCTGGTAAGAGTGACTCTTCTTCTTCGTTGCATAACACATAATGTATCTGAGTGGCCATTGTTTCTTTTCTTTAACAGCCTTGTTTGAAATGTCACGAGAATATAAGACCCGTGGCTTCGCTGACGGAAATTCCAATCTATGCTGTGATGGCTAATCAATAGGGCAAGAAGGAAAAAGGATTCCTGGAGTGCGGGGATAACCAGCGTCGCAAGTTGCTTTGCAGTTTCAACATGTGTCCAAGTACCCATTTAAAAAAAAATATTAAGTTTTTTCGTCACAAACTTTCCCAGGAGTTCCCTGAATCCACCGTCGTTGGATTTTTTGAAATCCGTTAATCCGTTCTCAAGTTTCTGTCAAACCTCGACTCAGATTCTGCAAACCGGTCCAGATGCATCAGCCCAAGTGTCCTAAAAATCTGCTCCTTTGCTCCTGCTCACCCTTCTCTCTGTCCTATTCACCCTCTTCATTTCCTCAAGGTCATCTGCCATCTGCTTTGAAATCAGCAAACATTACCGCCCTGCATAAAAAGGTGCAAAAACAGATCCCTGCCACTACAGAACAATCAGCCTTTTGTTGTATACCTTGGTCGAGTCTCGTATGAGAGCTAACACACAACGCACATCAAGGGGGCATGAGACAGGAGGGAGGGAGTGGGAGGACAAATAGTGGGGAACAGAGACATTTGGAGATCTGTGGAAGGAGAGGGATTGGGACGGGGAACATGGGAATAGAAGTATGGACATTACAGGGACTTTCAGGAAGAAAGCAGGGATTTAAGGGTGGGCTTGGAGGTTATCGGGGTAGAAAGATCGAGGATTTGGATGGGGGATGATGTGTGGTGAACAGCTGTTTTGAAGGCCTGGAGGGAAGAATGGGAAATGAATAGAGTGAGGGAGTTTATTCCAAAGGCGGGGGAAAAAGAGGAATGAAAGAGCGAAGGTGAGCAGTGATTCGTGATTTTGGTAGTTTACCGATGGGGTTGTTGGCGACCTTGAGCACCCTGCGGAAATGTGGTGGGGACAAATCGCAGAGAGAGCAGGGGGGCGACGCTGGAGAGGAGACGGTAGAAGACAGAAAGACCACTGACCAACCTGCGGTGATTGAGTGAGAGGCCCAAAGACTCAGCCTCATTGCGGGGAGATGCCAATGATCTGAAATGCCTTGGTTTCTACAGCGTGAAGCGAGAAAGGTGGGAGGCAGGAGCACCAGCCCAGAGGGGAGAGCATACTCCTCAGGCTGCGGACACAAAGCTTTGTAAGTGGTCAGGAGCTCAGGTGGGCGATGAAGGACCTTGCACGATGGAGGATTCCCAGTCGGCGACTTGGTTTTGGAGGCGAGTTTGAAATGTGCTTTCCCAGGAAAGGTCATGGCAGATAGTGGACCCAGAAGCTTGAAAGAAAGGACTTCTTTCCAGAGGATTGTTTGAGAAAGTGGATGGGGGTTTTCTAAACGGTCCTTTCGGAGGACCTAGTGAGATGTTGAGATTTGTCGGATTAAAGACATGTTCACGTGTTGGACCAGTTTGTGATTTTATCCAGATAGCAGTGAGCGAAGAAGCCTGCTTGCCGGTCTGAGGGATGACCATGGTACGGCAGAGGTGGATCATCAGCAAAGAGATATAGGATTTCCAGAGAGTCGGAGATCATTGATGAAAACCAGAAAAAGAAACAGGGCCAGAACGTCCCTTGAGGAACTTCCAGCTGGACAGGAATGGGGATGAAAGAACTCCATTTTAGGGCCACACGTTGACTGCGACAGGAGCGGAAGTCTGCGAGGCCATGAGTGGAGATGGCCTGGATACCATAGGGAGAGAGTTTGTGAGCAGGGCAGGGTTGCCAGACTGTGTCAAAAGCACGTGATATATCCAGGGATACGGCTCGGGGATTTCCTTCTGGCATTGAGGGCTTCCATCCATTGTTGGGAGAGCAGAAGCAGCATATCAGGTAGAGTGACCTGGTCTGAAACCAAATTGATATGATCGAAATCAAGCCATTGGAGAAGAGGAAGGATTTGATGTCTGAAGCGATGATGGATTCCATGACCTTGCTGATGATTGGGGAGAGGCTGATTGGTCTGTAGTTGAGGGATCTGTTTTTGCACCTTTTTGTGCAGGGCAGTGATGTTTTGCTGATTTCCAAGCAGATGGAGATGGCCTTGAGCAAATGAGAGGGTGATAGACAGAGAGAGGGTGAGCAAGAGCAGAAAGAGCAGGCTTTGAGGACACGTGGGGCTGATGCCGTCTTGACCGGTTGCAGAATTCTAGTCGAGTTTACAGCAAGCTTCCACCTTGTCAGGAGAAAAGGACACAGAGTCCAGGGACAGTTGGGTGCGACTGGGTAAGGGGTAGAGAAAGTGATGGGTTTTGACACAATTTAGCTGCAAACACCGAGTTTAGACATTCACTTTTTCACGTGCGGTTCATCAGTTGCTGCCATTTGAAGTAAGGGAGGGGATGGAGGGGGAACATACACCAGAAACAGATTTGATTAGACACCCAGGATTTGAGGAGGGAGAGAGGTTTGAGGTTCAGACTTGAGATGAGAAAGATGTTGTTTTCTGGCTCTCCTGAGGGTAGAACACACTTGTTCTGAGCTTTTGTGGAAGGAACTGAGATTGCCCTCAGTTGGGTTTGCTTTCCATGACGCAAAGCAAAGTTGTTTCAGGGACAACTGCCTCACCACAAGCTTCAGTGAAACCAGGGCGGGAGGAAGGGGATCGGACAACTGAAGACGAGAGGGGAAATCTGTGCATGAGGGAGAGCAAGTTCTTTGAAAGATTCCGGATGAGTTTGATGTGGAAGAAAGTAGAGATAGGAGACCAGTCCTATAAGTTTTGAGGGCTCTTTGGAGACCCTGCCAGTCGGCTTGAGTGAAATGCCCAGACTCGACGGCGTGAGGTGGTTCTCTGATAATAGCCGAGAGATGTCCACTTTGGACAGGAGTGGTCAGAAGACCGAATGGAGTGGAGGAAGAGCAGCAGATATTATCAGGGAAATTTGTCAAAATCAGATTCAGAAGAGATGGAGTACCATTGGTTGAGTCCGGAGTCGGGAAATTGACCGATTTGAGTCAGTCCCAATGAGTCGCCAGAAGCTTTTGCTTCAGGTGCCATGACAGGTGAAGAGAGGTACCACCACTAGCCAACTGCATGATGACAATTGAAGTCACCACATATGAGAAGAGAGGTTTGGATGAGAGATAGAGTTGTCATGTTTTCAGATAGTGAGGTGTAGATGGGGGTCATCACTGTTAGGTGGACGGTACAGTACACATATAACATGAGGTGGGAGGTTGAGGGGAAGCCATAGCCAGAGGTATTCCTGGGGGTGTGGGGGAGTGAGGGCAGTGCATGGAGGTGAGGAATAGAGTCTTTGATGAAGAGAGCAACTCCTCCACCAGGACGAGCTCAGGTCTGTCATACCGGAGGAGGGGAGTTAACCAGGGGAGAGATACTTGGGAGTCGACACGTCTTGGGGGAGGAAAGTTCTGTTAAGGCAGATTATGTCTGGTTGTTGTCAGTGGCAGCCTTGTATGGAAAGATCTGAAAGGTTTTGAGCGAAGGCCCCGGATATTTGAGGTCCATACTTTTATTGAAGAGGTAGGGGAGAGGCTTTGGGTGCAGGGGGTGGGGGGGAGGTGAGGGGACAAGGGCGAGGGGGGAGGTAAGGGAGTGTTGTTTGAAAGAGTGTGGGGATTGCAGAATAGTGGGAGGGGGCCGAATTGAGGAGGAAAAAGGCTCTGTGGTGCTGGGGGAGAGGGGGACAAGAGGGGGAAGAAGGCAGTTGAGGATTTGAGGAGGTTGGAGTGAAGAGATCGGAGGTGAGAGGGCAGTGGAAGGAGGCAGCTTAGTGGATGGGAGGGGGAAACTTTGGGAAGGATGAGTGAGGTGATGAATGGTGGGAGAAAGGTGAGGGGGGAGTTTTTGAGAGAGGTTGAGAGGGAGGCTTGGAGTGAGAGAGTGGGATGGTTGCTTTGAGAGTGAGGGGTGAGAGGAGTGAGTTGGCACTGAAGTTGGAAAAAAAAATGGTTGATGGAAAGCGAACATTCATAGCAAACTGGGGTTTTTAAAAGTTTTAGGTCAGAGATGCGAATTAAAACACCATTTCTTGAGGGATGCAATAAAGGCGGAATTCAGAGAATGGAGAGAAGAAACGCTTGTACAGTTGGAAGGTTATAAGCTTCCTCCAATCATAGCAAGGTTATGGAATCCATCATCGCTTCAGACATTAAATCTTCCTCTTCTCATGCCTTGATTTCGATCATCAATTTGGTTTCAGACCAGGTCTCACTCTACCCTGGATATGCTGCTTCTGCTCTCCAAACCAATGGATGGAAGGTACTCAATGCCGGACATGAATTAGAGCCTATTCCCTAGAGATCTCGCTTGCTTTCGATTACGGTGTGGACCCCTGCCCTGCTCACCCAAACTCTCTTCCTATTGGTATCCAAGGCCATTCTCCACTCATGGCTTGCAGATTCCTTCTGTCGCAGGTCAACGTTGTGCCCGAAATGGAGTTCTCTCATCCCCTCTTTCCTGTCCAGGCTAGAGTTTCCTCAATCCAGCGTTCTGGGCCCTGTTCTTTTTAGGTTTTTCTCAATGATCTCTTTTTTTCCGACTCTCATGGAAAATCCTCTTTATTTCTTTGCTGTGACTCCACCCTCTGCCTGTCATCCCTTAGACCGGCAAGCAGCAGCTTCTTCGCTCTCTGCAGATTGGGGTAAATCACAAACTGGTTCCAACACGTGGAACATGTCTTTCAATCCGGACAAATTCTCCACTCTCACTTATGTCTCTCCCGAAAGGACCGTTTGGAACCCCCCCCCCATCCACTTTCTCAACATCCTCTGTAAGAAGTCCTTTCATTCAAGCGACTCGGTTCACTATTCTGCCATGATCTTTCTTGGGAAATCCATATTTCCAACCTGGCCTCCAAAGCAGTCGCTGGAACTGGAATCCTCCGTCGTGCAAAGTCCTTCCTCGGCCCACCGAGCTCCTGACCACATATAAAGCTTTCGTCCGCAGCCTGATGGTATACTGCTCTCCCCTCTGGCTGGTGCTCCTGCCTCCCACCTTTCTCGGCTTCACGCTGTGAAACAAGGGCATTTCGGATCATTGACATCTCCCGCGATGAGGCTGAGTCTTTGGGCCTCTTCACTCTCTGACCGCAGGCAGGGCGTGGTCTTTCTGTCTCTGTCTCCTCTCCGGTCTCGCCTCCCTTGCTTGTGTCTGTGATTTGTCCCACCACATTTCCACAGGGGCGTCAAGGTCTGCCCAAAAAATCCGCTGATTCAGTCTTCCATTCTGTCACGGCTTTGGAACACTTAATCCAGCATGGAAGACCCAGAAGCGGCCGACCATTCACGTCACAGTGAGGCGACTCGCCAGATTCGATTCGGGCAACCGGGATGAACCGAGCAACCACAGCAATATCAGGGGATTCCTTTGAAAAGAGGATTTTTAGATCAGCAGTGATAGTTTTAATCACTATCAATGAGGAAAATTGCTGTGAAATTCCACTTCACCACAACTCACAGTGAGGGGAGCTCACAAATTTTGTTCATAACCAACGTTTATTATAATTTTTTAACCACTTCAATCATTCCCTCCTCCTTATATAGTCAGCTGGGAACGCTGGTTCGGCCTGACGTTTGAAGCGCCAGGAATTTGGAATCTTGTCAAAATACTTTAACACTTAATAAAAATTTAATGTGTCCCATCGTTTGTATAGTTCTCCTTCTTTCATAACATTGCTGCACAAGGCCGTGGGTAGCATCAGTTGTTGTGTGCATGGCTGTGCTGCTATTGCAGTGCCCTTATAGGTCAGAAGAGGGAATTTGGAATTTGTTGAGGGTGCTGTTGATAACTCACCGCTCTATCACAAGACACCATTGGCGTCTTTAACGTCCACCAACTGGGCGCAGACAGGACTCCAGTTTACGTCTCATCTGGGCGAACCACACAACAACCACACACACACACACACATTGATGAATCACCCTGCCTGTGAACACACCAGGATGTAGTTTATAGGGGTTCAGGATTCAACTCAGGAAAGAAGCCAGAGCCGTACGTTGCAACCTCTCAGAGTCCAGACGATTCTGCCAGCCATGATTGTAATTATTAAAAAACTAGTACGTTGCCCGTACGTGCAAAAAAAAAACAAACAACTACTTTCACACGTGCAAGAAACAACAACCACACAGGCCGTTCCTTCGCTCTCGTAAACGACAACTGGATTGGGGCATTGTGTTTATCTATAATCGCATAACAATCGAGAAGATTTTAGAATACAGTAAGTTTATCACGATCCGGAAGTCCATACGTTGTAACCCGTTATGGGGAACGCGGCTGAGGATCTCTTCCCCATCGGCCACGCCACGCAGCAACGTGTCCTGTCATTGGTTTGGTAAATAAATTGGCATAACATGGGAAGCCTTGTCCGATTAATATCAAACCTTGAGAAGGCACATACTCAGGTCCCCAGCAATATACCTGGCAAGTTTCATTAGATCGGACAGTGGTTGTCGAGAAACAGCGGTCACAGCACACACACACAACACACACACACACCACACACACACACCACACCACACCGCACACGCACACACACACACACACACACACACACAGGACACACACACACCACACACACACAGACACACACACACACACACACACACACCACACACACACACACACACACACACACACACACATTGCTGGAATTATAGATAGATGACGTGTGTGTATATTTTTCTTCCCATGAAATGTTTCGTCTTCAGAAAAAACTCCAATATCTGCTGAGCCTTGATGTGATGGACTGTAAGGTGGAACGTCTTCCTGGCATTCGAGAAAGCATCTTTGAAATGTTTCCACGTCTCATTTATCTCAACGGTTTCGACAGGCTGGGGTACCTCGAACCATTCGAAGATGGTATCGTATGATGGGGATGGCCTTGGATCTTTCTGGTTTCATGCTTCATACCTTTGATTCTGGTTTTTAAGCAATGGCTGCGATTCAACAAAAAAAACACACGAAGTAAAGACTTGTTGAAATTGCCAGTGAATTAAATGTGACGATGTGATCACTTGAAGCTAACATTTCCCTACTAATACATCAAAATGCAGGAGCACATGAGAACCATTTTAATAAATACAAACTACTTAATGTAGTCAGCATGGTTCACCAAAGGTAGTTCCTGTTTAACAAATTTTAGATTCTATGAACAGTGTCTGATTGGTGGATGAGGGAAAGCAGTGACATATTATCTAGACTTTAAGAAGGATTGATAAGTACCACATCGGAGTTTTGCAGTGAGGGTGTGGGTGGTATGTAGGGCAATGGATTGCAACTGAGCTTTGGTAGGAAGCAAAGAGTGCTGTGAGTGGAGATGTGAGTATGGGTATCTCAGGATCGACTCGACCATTGTACTTCCAAAATCAGATTTTCATATATTTCACAGTCGATTTTGTTGGGTCGCCGAAATAGTTGACCCTTATTGTCAGTAATTCTGCCTGTTTGTTTGGATGTTTGTTCGTTTGTCATCAGCATAATTGGTGGTAAACGTGGGCGGATTTTTGACCAAACTTGGGTGGTAGGTACATCTTATGACCTAGTACTTTGGAAATTGTGATGGTTGC
>JAXMNL010000186.1:87148-105892 GCA_035128595.1 Eptatretus atami | reverse complement strand
AACACAGACTTATCGGCATAACTGATCTAAGGACCTATATGGTGCTCTGCGAATTTCTACAGCCGTAACAGTATTAATGGCCTCAAACTGGAGGGAGGGAGAAAAAAAAATGAAAAAAAAATTAATGTCTTGCCTTTTTTTATTCTTTTGTTTTTTAATCCCATTCCGACAGAGGAGTTTAACTCTATATTAACTCCCTGATTTTACATTCAAGGCAAACAATTCGAGCTACGCCAATGGTGTTGCCTCGCTTTGTCATTACATCCGGTAAGCCCCAAGCAAAGCACAGGACCGTTTTCACATCACAGAGAATCTACAGGTTCAGGATTCGAAGATTGCACAACTCAGACCAGCCTGCATGGGTTTACAACACAAATCTTTACAGTTTACAGTCTGGAGGCTTCATCAACTTTGATTGATCGATTTTTTTTTCCCCCCACCCACTAACTCGTAGAGCTCAAGGTTAAAGTTGAGAACCCTCAATAACGGATGTAATATAGGCCTCGATGTATATAGGCCATTCAACCTCGTCTCAACAACGACATTTGCAACGTCTCGTGTTAAGAATACTCTTTCACCTTTGCAGGCATAAGCAAAAAGCAAGATGGAGTGCCCTTCTCAGGTTCCGAATGAACGATGACGTTTTCTAAAAGCCACTTTAGAGAACACACCTGAATACAGAAGCAGAAGGAAGGAAGCACCAACCCAGCTACATGATACGTCAAGATGTAGCTGTGATGCGATACCACCTGGGAGGGGTTTCCATTCGTTTGAACATGCTCAGGATGCTACAGACTCAATTTCTCCCAAATCTGGGCAGCACCTTCATTTAAATCATTATTCGAGTCAATTTTAGCAACATTGGTGTTTTTTGCGTCAAATTCTCTTTCACAAGGTTCATCTGAAGATGGGGGTGGGGGGGGGATAAAAAAATAAAAAGCATTTTACCGTAAAAACACACGAGCACCATCACTGTATGCATTGCAGCAATTGTCACAAAACTAACCTACCAAAGTGAAGAACTCTTTAAATATAACTATCGTTGCAAAACAAATCTTGTACAAACGCTGAGATTTCCACTTTCCACGTACTTTAACTTCACCTCGAGACGACACAAGTTAGAAAAAAACGACCACGTCCGGAACAAAGTACAGCATTTTGAATCGGTTCATACCATCGAAAATGAAGTGGAGAACCGAGGAAGATTTAATAAGGTCTGTAGTTGCTCTGATGGACTGCACCACGCCGTGGGCTTTGCCGTAATGCCCGGCTGTCCAACTGCGCACAACGATGGACATCGGTTGAGAATGAATCTTACGCAAAATAAATAGAACCCGGAAGCTGACAGAGTGTGGCACGGGTGCAGTGCGACGAGTGTCAATATACTGTGGTTACGTGTACGCATTGGCACGTTTTATGACTTTCGTCATCTCCCTTTGATTCGACAATGTTCAAAAATATAATTAAAAATAAATAAATAAATGACAACGGCTTTGTTCTGTACGGCTGTGATAAAATGTCGAAGCCGAGCATTACATACCGACTGTAATCTCCGTAGCTCCATATCCACCGTAGAGTCCCAGCCATATTGCCTCATACCCTACCGTACCCTGGTTGTAATAACCAGAATTCCAACTCTGTGAGTGGCTGTGAGAAATGGAGTGTTGATCACAGAAAGCCAAAGTTACTCATGACAGTTTGATGACTTGGTTATAAATTGGTAATCACCAGCAAAACATCCATTTTAGTATCGATGCTTCATTCCATATCCATTTATATTAGTGGCTAGTGCCCATAGCGTGCGGGCCGTACGTGCTTGCCGACGTGCAAAAAAAAAAAACTTCAAAACCCGCGTGCCAGAAACAACCAACACAGGCCTTCCTTCGCTCTCGCGTGCCCAACGTGCGTGGCCGTACGTGCCAACCAAAAAAAATAAAAATATAAAAACTTTCAAAAACAACCACAAGCCGTTCCTTCACTCTCGTAACCGACGACTGGATTGGGCATTGTGTTATCTATTAAATGCGCCGATAAAATGAATATATCCATATACGCTAGTCACCCGTCCCTAGGAGGCTGCACGTCATGGGCGACTAGCGGCTGCCCGTAGGGCGGCCCGTAGCGGAGTGCCATATGTGCAGCCCTCTCTCCGCTCCCCCCTCTCTCGTCCCCCCCACCTCATCCCCCTTCTCTCCCCCTCTCTCCCCCTAGTCTGCCCTTCCCCTCCTCTCTCCCCCCGCTCCTTGCCCACCCCCCTCTATCTCCGACCCTCTCTCCCCACCCCTCCTCTTCCCCCCCTGCTCTCCTCCCCTCATCTCGCCCTTCCTCTCTCCCGCCCCTCCTCTCTCGCCCCTCTCTCTCGCCCCCACTCTCATCCCCCCTCTCCCGTCTCCCTCTCTCGCAGATATTGGTCGACAGATAAACATCCGTTAACTTGAATCCGCTCGTCGATTAATATCAAAATCCGAAAAGGCACATCCGTCAGTCCCCAGCATATTCTTAATTGGTCTTTGTATCATAAGGTGGATTTTTGTCAATCAGAATCAGACCGCAATCTATGTGCAAAATTACAATAAAGAAAATAAAGAGAATAAGACCACACGCTATTTTATATTGTACGTCATTCCTGACTCCATTTATTGCACCTTATACCTCTCGGTCATTGTGGGGCTTTTGTAACATGTATTAAAAGTGGCCCTCATACTTTTGGAATTTTACCGCCCCCATTTATAAGGCCTCAAGGGGGATTAATATTCCAACCTTACACAAGCCTACACATACCGCGGTGGAGGGTCCCCAGCAATTATTTCCTGTCAAGTGTCAATCAGACGGGACCTCATCTTGACCGCACCACCGCATCGCCTTAGACAACCGGGAAGTACGCTCACCTCCGGCCCAATCAAAAAACAACATGCATATTAAACTTTGGGATATTCATCGCATTTAAAACGTTGTTATTTGATTGATGTATATACCCTTCCCCCATAATATAATCATTTAGTCAAATTTTCTTCCAATACTTCCCACTGGCCATCTAACTCTATAACTATAATCCTAAAAAAATCAATTTCAATCTCTTACCCTCCCCATCTATCTCTCAGATTCCTCGGAGTCTTGCAACCATACTCAGTGCCCCATAAGCCCCTTACCGAATTCAATCTTGCCCCCCATACTTTCTCCCAAGTCTATTATTTCTTTAGGTAAATCATAAAAAAACTCCCATTAGGGCTACGACACACCAATAATTATATACAACACTGAAGATGAAAATGAAAAAATGGGCAGACCTTTGTAACATATTATACACATCCACCCAGCCCTTTAAATCTAAAAAAAAACTCTCACTCCATGAAATACCTTCCTCTTTTCTTTCCTTGTTGTTCTCAATATCTTCATTAATTCCTCCTCCACATTTTCTTTATACCTTCATTCCCCAACATATACGCTAATTATTTCTTTTATAGAACCACACAACGCGCACTTCCCCCAAACCTAATTCTGTGAAAGAGATAGAGAAAACTTTGTCATCGCCCACCACTAACTCTCGACAGCAATGTTAGAAGATCAAGAAAGCTCCACTAATAACAGCTATACCAAACACGTTAACTCAATAGTTATTAACAACGGCACTTAAGTTCGAACCAACAGGCATCGGGTCCCCATCGTCCTCGGATCACTGATATCTCAACAGTTTACACCTTAGATGGCGGGGCCTTGCTCTAGTGGATAACTACCAGATCTCTCGTTACTAATTGGTTTTTTTCATGCATATTCCAGAAGTCGAAGTCTCTGCTATTTCCCACACGTATGACATTTGTTTTATATACAAATCGGCAGATTTTTCCTCCCCTGTGTACACGAATAAGATCTCAAAGCATCGCAACTATTTCACTTTGAATTTCCGCCTATATATATATATGGGAACTACCGTTCGCTCAGAGAATACATCGAACCAAGCGCCATTATTACACATTCAACCTATCACCTATGAAAATATAATTAATTTCTCAATAACCCGCCTCATTAACTAGCAATAGCTCTCTACGTATGCGGTTCGAAGTTGGCGCCCAACGAACAATGAACACCTCTCTTTTTGTCTTATCCAACATTCTATACATCTGACATCTGTCCTATTCTCCTTTTAGTACTTCTGGAATTTGTATACGCCTCATTTTGCAATCACGCTACACCCAGAATGTGTACGATTTAGCACCAAATTTTGCAAAACGAAAATATGTCGTTGTGCATGAGAGAAGCCAGTATGCGCTCAACACAACAAATTTTGTCTCTTCGGGGCCCCCGCTACAAAAGACACCGCGAAGACCTTATATTTAGAGACACTCATACACCTTCTCCAGCGATTATTGGCCCGCTCGCGCAATCGAACCCTTCGCGCTCCGAGCACTCGCTCCGTCAAGTCGACTAGCACCAAGCATAAGATATTTCTTCCTAACATTTCTTTCAAGCTGGTCTTCCTCAACAAAATACATCCATACCCACATAAATCTCTATGCCTGGCCCTTTGTTCCCACACCCCCGACTATAAATCGGCTTTTCCAACTTATTTGTGTTCTTGGCTGATCCGCAGAACATAGAAAAGGCGTCATGGAACCACACATACGAGCGATACCCACGAGACCTTGTCTCCAATCATTATTCTCCACTCCTCCTCCACAAAGACACCGATCGCCCGACCGCCCATCCAACTCCGCCCCCTCTCCTAACCTCCGTCGTGCGTCAACAGAGCCAAATGAAATCAAACATCGTCACCCATGACTCAATCCTCCTATCACAGCCTCCCCTCCCCATCCTCGAATTAGCAGCAACGTTTCCGCGCCTCTCAAACACACACTTAGCATCCTCCCTATCCCAGCTTTAAGACATACAACCTCATGAAGTTCCTCCTTGCCCCTTCTCTCACCGATATCTAGTATCGCAATTCCAACAAAACACACGCATATCCCTGTCTACAGCAATGCGTGACTCGCCACCTCAGGCTCGTTACTCCTCTTTTCCTCCTATTGAGGGCTGCGTTCTCTGTGACGCCTCCCTTGTCCAGGCACTCCATATTTTCATTTTTTTGCTTCTTCCATCCCTCCGATCTCCAGCACGTCCGTCTCCTCTCCACATAAAATCGGCTGCGCTCAACCGACGACATCTCAGAGCGCCTGGGCCTTGGTCTGTTTCTCCCTCTTTCTGTGCTCCCTCTCCCAAGGGCCCCGGAAGGAGAACCACACAAGAAGCAATAAGCGCCTCCTTCCTCGCTTCCTACCACCCACCTATCTCACTGAAAGCACCTGGACGAGCCTCCCGCTACCTACCTCCACAGAACCTCTACAAGGCTATTTTAACATCCCAATTGCCGAACAAGCCCTGAGATCCCCACCACATGCACTTTACAGGCCGGGATCTCGCGACTCTGATCTTACATTTAATTTAACACACTAACGGCCCAATTTCCCGCCCCACAATGCATCCTTTAACAACGTCGACACTTCCCCCTCCCCCACTCACAAATTCAAAATCAAAACAGTGCCCTCTTTGTTTGTTAGTACAATGAACTTCGTGACGCAGTGATTACGAAACAACATTGAACCCATCATGCCGTTGCCCCTCCGCTCATTATCTCCACCCCTCATTACTTTATTCCTTTTTATTTTTGGTTTTTATTTCTCGAATTATCCCCAACCACACACCCCTAAATCACATAAATCTTTACTCGGCCCGGCGAGGCGCGGCCCGTGCGATTTCGCTCCCGCGCCCCCCCTCCCCTTCCCCGCCATCCCCCCCCCCCCCCCCCCCCCCCCCCAAAAAAAAAACCCCGCCTTCTTTCTTGCCCCAAAGAAAGCCCTTTCCCTTTTTCCTTCCCCTTTCCCTTCCCCCTTAAAAAAAAAAAAGGGTGTTTAGTGTGAAGGAGAATAATAAACCCCCCCCCTCCAAAAAAATACACAAAAATCACAGGAATTTTTTTCCTCCGCGGGGGGGCTGGGACAGGGGATGCAGAGGAAAACGAGGACGACAGACAGACATGGTCAACTTGGTACAAGACCACATCATAAGAAAATATAAAAAAATATACGAATTCACCGAGTGCATCCATCCCGGAAACGACCATCCTAAAATGGCGTACATACTACTAGCTGCAAATGCAATAGTAAACAAGGAAGGCACTCGTAGAGTGCTAACGCTCAGCACCACATTACGCGTCTGATTCTCACAAAACACATCGGGCCCTTACATTTTTTAATATCATGAATACAGTACGGATATCTTGTTTTGGTCCATATTCTTCTCGACATGGTTCCAACAAAAAAAAATCACCAATATTAAACCCATTTTATTCCAAATGAATTCCTCAAAATCCTAATATCCTTGATCTTCACCAATAATCATATCAATTCTCTTCCTTGTCACACACCTCAACCTTGCCCCACAAAATTTCTTATCGTGATTTCCTCTTCAACTTATTATAAAGAAAAATCGTGCTATAGCAGGTGCTCTGATAAGCATCTTTTACCCGCTGGTCCAGGAAGCATTGTTCTTAACTCTTAGTGATACAGTTGTCCTTGCCTCACACCTACTAATACAAATAATAATTGTACATTGTATCCTGATATCCTCCCCTCCCCATCACTCCTCTGAACTTTTCGAGGAAGTAATCCAAACCTCCACCCTAAAGCAGCAACCAAACCCCCCCCCAGGGGCAGAGGGAAGGGAGAGGAGGAAGTACCCGATGAGAAAAATTTATCGTCTTGTAATGTAACTTTCGGCCGTACCCTGTATCATCAGTTCAGCCATTCTCTCAATGGTGAAAGAACCACTTAAAAAAATTTCTCTCGTTGGATCCAATCTCACCAGAAATCTCATCACTCTCCTTTCACACAGCTGAGACCTGATCCACCAAATTCATCCGAAATCCGTCACAACTTGAGAGATATTCTGCTACACAACAAAAGGTGAAAACAAACCTCCTTCACCTTTGGTGAAGACTTAAAAAAAAAAATAAATAACATTTACAGATAAACAAAAGCCCTCAGAGACACTTTGAACCCCACACTGCTTGTTAAACCGGTAGTCACATCCAGAACAAAATACATTAAACGAACGCACCCAACCAGGGACAAAACGACCACCATTTCAGCATTATGAAATTCCAGTTTTACAAATCTTAAAGGTTGTATAAAAAAAAAAAACTTCCTTTTTCCCCCCCCCCCCCCAAAAAGCTAGACTATTCTATCTTTTTAGATCCAGCAATCTCTGTGTGTCTGCTTCTGTCTGTCTTGTCTGTCTGTTCTTGTCTGTTCTGTATTCTGTCTTCGATGCGACAACACACTTTCCTTCCGCGCCCCCCGCGTCGCACATCTGAATTAAACTTGCCAAAAATATTGCCGGTGACCCCACACTGCCCGTTCGACTCTTTAGATATCAATCCGAAGGAGCGATTCCACCGTTACGCCAGTTTATCTGTTTTTCGTATCAATACAATGACACAGTAAAGCTAATCTACGTCTTACGTATATTTTTATTTCGACGCTATCAATTAATGCTTCCCATTTATCTTCTTCCCCACTTCTCCTCTTCGCCTCCCCCTAGCCCCTATGACCTCACAATCACCTGGACCTGGTATTGCCTGCAAGTTGATAATTTTCGGACAAGCCTTCCCAAGTTTAACTTTCTCTATTGGTATCTGTCAACCAATGACAGGATACGGGGGTGCTAGACGTCATGATGACGTCACAAAAATTAAAATGTTATTACTTCGAGTTATATATTTATTGTTTTGAAGGGAGACGCCGAGGAAGATTGTTCCCGCCGAGCCCCTTTCGGAGGGCGGAAAGGCCTCACAACTTCAAGAGAGGTGGAGGATTGCTGAGAAGGGGTCGGCTAGACGGGGTCGAGATGTGGAGCGAGAGGTCCTTGTAGGGGCGATTTTTTTTGATATGGAGGGGGCGAGAGCAGGGGAGATGGGGGTGAAGTGGGGCCGAGAGAGAGGGTGCGCTGAGAGGAGCGCAGCATGGTAGGCGGGATCACGGTAGGGTGGAGGAGCAGAGGGGGGTGGGCACCTCCTATCGCTTTCAAAAGTGTTTATCACGAGAGAGAAGAGGAATAAAAAAGAAAGAACTTTTTTCTGCGTTTTCTATGTATTGAGGGGAGGCAATATTTATATTCCCGAAATTATATGAGACCCCCGCCACGCACCGACCCCCTCACCCCCATATTTGATTGTATGCAGACCTTGATGCCCGAGAGAGGATAGGCGAAAGAAAAAGAGAGAAGAAGAGAGCAGGGGGCGTCACACTTCTTTTGCTTCTTCGTTTCGACCCTATTACTCTCACAACTACGCCCCCCACCCCCCCCCACAACTCGCAGCCCTAGTTGCTCTCCCAGTGAACCCCCCCCGCCTCCCCACGTGGCCATTTAGTGATGACGTGGTGCCAGATCTAATTGAAAGCCAAATGCCCCAAATCCAAGATCTGCGTTTACGGACTAAAACAAAACCCTGCCACCTATTGCTTACGCACCGTACGGGTCGCCCGCACTATATTTTACATACTATAATACAAAAATCTTACGATTATGTCGGAGTCCAGGGAGGGAGGGAGAGCACCTCGATGGACTCCTTTTTTCCTTTTCCTTGCTCTCCCCCATACCCCACGCATTATCTAATAAAAAACTTTTTGCCCCCCCCCCATCCACCCAATTTCATAACAATAAATATTCATGTATATATAATAATCAATTTAATATTAATTAAAAACACCATCCCGAATTGCATTGACAAACCAACCAAATCGAAAAAGTTCCATCCTTAAACACCCCTACGATTTATAAACCTTATGCACTTCGGCTACCCCTGGAATCATGGTGAAAGGATGACTATCAAGACGTACGAGGAAGTAAGTACAGTAGTTTTAACTTTTAACCCTCAGCTTAGAGCTTCCTTACAAGCAATCGCCAATGGTTGTTTTATATGAACACTAGGTGCTCCGGTGCTTGTAACAGCCTTCGTCGCACAATTACCAACCGAGCGATGTTCAACAACTGGTTACGGTGAATCCAACAAAAATCACCCGATGGATACCGGCCGATGCCGATTCTTACCTAAAGATCTGATTCGGCTTTAATAAGAAAAATCATTATGAATCAGACTCTTGAAAGATATAATACCACGCTCTCTCATGATCAGGGAAAAGCTAAAAGCCCCCCGATGATAGGAACCACCTCAAAATTAAACGCGTGTTCAATGCTACTTTTTGTCGCGCCCATCATATACGCAATTAGATACATAATTATTATTCTCTTTAAGCAAGAACTTGGATACCAAGAGCGAAATGATGGGCAAACAATGGAGCAAAAATAGACTAAACATGAACTCCAAAAAACTTGACATTTAACACTTCCTTGTGCCTTCGATTAGAATGCTCCCACCAAAAACAACAAGCATCTTACTGCTAGGATTTTCCAACTCACAACCTCGTCCATTCCCCCTTAACGGGCGAAACCGACCTCAAGTGAATGCTACGACACTGCCCTTTTCTACCTTCCTCGCGGCCCGTACCCGCGGACTCGCTATAAAATCTAAAAGGAGTCATTTCAGCCCCGGTAACTTCCACGTAGCGATCACGCAGAACTATGCACTGCTGCTACTTTTTAAATATCTACAAGGATAAAAAGTTAACTCGTCTGACATTCACTTTAAAAATGAACTTCCCTAAATCTCAAATCGCCATGCCGTCAAAAGATAAAAAATAAAAACATCTAGCCCCAACAACGCACTTGTCCATATTCAAAGCGACAAAACCTTTACAAGCCCTGAACAATATCGGCATCCCAGAATCTTCGAAAAATCTCTGCTTCTCCAGGACCCCGACTTCACCAAACACCTCAATCATGAAAAGGTGTCAACGAGAAAAGCCTCCGCTGCTTACCTGACTTCCAGTCCACTGAATTGTGTATCGCTATCACCATGCAACGAAAAGTGCAAAAAGCAAGTTGATTTATCATTCTTTATATATAAGAAAATACAAATAATATCCACCGGAGAATGCACATAAGACAACCACTAAAACCTCTCGAAAAAGCAAAAAGAACAAGAACACAGACAATTGACAAACGGTTGTCGGTGTATACTAACCACATAACAAATAGAGACAAAATTAAACTAAAACTACAAAAAAATCCCAGGAAAAACACCTTCTTCTTCCCACCGTTGACGACCAGATTTTAATCTTGGGTTAAATATAGGTTATGAGAAAACCACTGTACAACAGAGAAGGACACGTTCTTCTGGTGAGCGCATACCTCCACCCGTATGCCTGATCCACCCTGAAAAGGACTATCATAGTAATCCCGAAGAGTATTTTTGGCGAGTTTATCGCTTATATGCTCGCTTTTGGCCGAGCGTTGCCATATCTCAATGGAGTAGAATCGCTTTTTTAATAATTTCTAGTCTGTCCGGTATTCTTGGAGTCCGAGTAACCTATCAACACCAGGATCGATAGTCTCATATCTTTTTCTCCCCTATGTCACACACCCCAACAAGAATCCATCCAATCTTCTTCTATCCGATCCAGCCGCACAACTTTAACTGAATATCACATGCACAAGTACAATACAAAAAAAACACCCAGACAAGCCGCTCCCCAGAAAATATCATACAGCGCGTGTGCCGTTTCGTGGGCGGAATTTTAAGTATCAAAAAAAAGCAACAAATTCCGATTCACGGGTGGCGAGGCTAGGGGGGTCTCCCACCGACCCATACCCAAGGACCTAAATACTTATCCAACAAAAGAAAAAAAAAAGCTTGGATCCATGATCCAAAGAGGAATGGGGTGATGTTTGTGACGAATAACTCCATTGCGTCGGCTATCGTGAGATGTTATGGTACTCACACATACCTCTTCCCTCCCAATCTAAACACCCTCCCTAGCCCACACAACACCTCATCCATAATTCCTTCCCTGGTACAGATTGCGAAATCTCGCGCCTTCTATACAGGCGTAGGCGAGACTTGGTTTGTCCTTCCACCGCCACGTAACTCGATGACCGGCACAGGAGCTATCGTCGTATCCCCACCCTGGTGCTCCTTTACGACATACCTTCACATTGTACCCTCCGGAAATCTATCGCCGTACGCCAGTCCACGGCGTTTGTGACCCTTCCTTTCCGACCTCACCACAATTTCCCCGTGCTCACATCCTGCCACCCCGCGTAGGATAGGTTGTTCGCCCAAACTCGACCCTACCTAGTCAACTAAAGATACCCACGCGTGTAACCGGAGCGATCGTACCTCCCGGCATCACAACACGACACGAGCCGCACCCGTTATGGGCGGACCGGTCTATCCGTATTCTATTCTGGGTATAACCTGACCGAAGCCAGGTGACTCATTCGCCCGACCTCTTCCTTTCACGAGGATTCAGAAATTAAAATTAGCCGTCGCGTTTTAGCAACCAACTACGAACCAGCTATTACGTGAAAGCACCAATGATCAACATGAAGGAAAAACGAACGCGAAACGAAACATTCAGCACAACTCGCCACATTGTAATCCGCTGCGCACATCGGCCCGCAAGCACACAGTATTAGCCTAACTTTCTACATGCTCACATATTACGCAAATGCCCATTAATATAACAAAATTAACTAAAATACAAATAATGCACGAAGAACAGCAAGAACTACCAGACCGACTAAACTTAAGCATTCTTACACACTCTCGCAACAGCTTATGATCGATTCTCTACAACTTACAAGAAACACAAAAAAAAAAGAGCACACAACAAAACGCAATACACACCTACGCAAATAAAAGATCCTTCAATCAGACTAAGCCGTATGTACAAGACTGCGTGCACCCGTGCTGCCTATTCCAAGCCGTAAAACAAGGATGACAACCGCCCCAGTGTCCACGAATCAATGGTTCCCCCCGCTGCTTCCCTCCTTTTCCGGGAAAAAGTGCCTGCGAGCGCAAAATGTCGCTGTCACGCGTTTCGGTGGGCACCTGCTGGGTGGCAAAATGGGAACAGGCGCCCCCTATAGTTATCGCACTTCCTATCAAGCGCTGTGCGAATAGGGGAATTTTTGTTATGCTTCTGGGAAGGGTAATATTGGCTTGTGCCCCTCTGCCGCTCGCGTCCCGCGATGCGCGATTCAACCCGCGCACTCCTCGCGTTAGCCTCTACCTCGTCCCGACCCGATCCGCCAGGTTCTCCTCAGTCCGCCATCTCCCTCCCAGCGTGCGCTCACCTGTAGCCGTTTGCGCTCCGTACGTTTCCGTTCGGCCTCCGTACTCATCTGGCCCCACTTCTGCACTCGACTCACTCTGGCCACACTTCTGCTTCGCAGCTCCGTCTCCCGACTCCGCCCACACCCGATTACTTGCCTCGATCTCGCCTTGCGCTCGTCTTTATCGGGCTTCAGTAATCCCACCAATATGCAATAAATTTCTCAGGATTACCAAACGACCTCAGGGCAGAGCACGCTCGCCGATTAATTGGACGAGAACTGGGCGTACTCTCTTTCCTAGAATCCTACAAATTATAGCAATATGCCGATATATCACAAACAGATGCCTCTGATCTTGCGTGGGGGCAGGGCAAGCCGCCCCGCGCCCTTACCTAATTGGGCATGGGATCAGATGTGGCGTAAAATTGTAGTCTTCCTTTATCCGATTTCTCCTCTGGCACCAAAACGCCATCTGCACTACGCGAGCTCGAACGTGATAATATCGCCGACACCTCCCAACCTAGCCTCTCCGACACCCTTACAGGATGCCACAGCTATGATGCGTCGATGAAGCCCGCTCAGAGAAGGTGTGACGGGTTTCGGCGTGTCCGATAAGAGCCACATAGCGATGATTTCGGTTATTGCTCCCCCGCCCTGGGTGATGTGAGGTTGCGGGCCCTTGTCTCCGAACAAGGGTAGCATTTTGTGAAGGTAGTTTGGCTGCTGCGTGGAGACTTGCTTTTTGTTTGTGTTCGCGCAAAGTAAGCGCTCTGCTCAACAACAAAGGGACTCAAAATTCTAAACTTGAGACAGGAAAACGCCATAAACTAAGGATCCCGCCCAAGCTCCAAACCGATAATGAAAATCACCGAGTATCTCCTCTATACAACAGGATAATTGGGTGTCCCAGCTACAACCCTATACACATGTTACTGAAAAATAGTATCTCACCTACGGGATCCTCTCTTGGCATGATAAGTGCCGCTGAAGTTCCGATCCCCATTCCTTAACACTCTACGCTTCCCCCCTTCGGGCTTCTTTTACGCTGACTCACGTCCCGATTCGTCGTTCCATCATATATCGTCTGAGCCATCTTATGCTGTAGAGTTCTCCCCCTAGTACGTCGCTCTTACTACGTTATCGCCTCTGAGGGTGCTACTCTGGCAGTTTGGTATTCGTGTCCCCCCATGAAATCACTAATCCTCCGGGGGAAGCACCAGAAAACAATCAATAAAGATCTGAAAAGTAATTACTAAAACAACACCTCCTCACCCCACGTGACTTTTCACAAACAACTTAAAATAAGTAAATTGCCTGGCGCTAAACAACAAAATACCATGCCGTTAAACAAGCTCCCCGCAATGGCGACACTCACACTTATTTAACTAATTCACATTACACAATTCTTCATAACCTAATCAAATAATTACACTGACCGTCCCCCATAGGCACCAGGAAATCAATGTTACTCTGCATGGGAAAAGGCAAAAGTACAAAAGCAAACCCAGTGCGACGGACGGGCCGCCAAATCTCCGCAGGCGCCGGCACTGTTCGCAGCTGTTTTTATTTCCTGTCAGCTTGACATCCACTGGTCCTTTTGGTTCGATCCGTGCGGCAGCGCTGCGCACAAAGAACAATGCGGGGGGCCCAAAGTGCAAAAAGTCTTACAGAGACTGTCGGGGCAAACTGAATGATGTGTCCGGACAAGCGTCGAAAAAGGACCATTGCGCGCGTATAACCAATGGCAAAGGGTGTTAGCATTGGCATCACCCCCCAGACGCCCCTGTCAGACATAAAAAACCACATCCCAACATGCAGGACTAAACACAGGCCGTGCAGTCTACGAACGGTTTTGCACCAGCGCCCAATTGAAGACACAAAAACAGTCTCGTTTCGGACGATTACCGACCAGACTACAGCATCACTGCAGCGAGCAACACAACAGGCTGCCAACCAGAGGTTGGCGGACCTACATCGCGTGCTAGTGCCCAGGTTAGGTAATAAATGCAGGAATGGCAGTGCGGTGTTGCCTCTATTCACAGAAGGTGCCGGCTCGGACCTTACCTTGACGCGCTCCTCCCCCTTTTTGTACATACCCACCCCTCGTTTAACATTGTCAAAACCCAACTTTTAACGCCCCTCCAACCTTCTCTTCTATTTCCGCTCTGTATGTTTACCCCCTCTGCCTTATCTTATACCAAACTCGTTCCCATTGTAACCGTCCTTTTCTGTCCTGTCATCGGATCTATTACCAATCCTGCTTCTGCCTCGCCTACTCTCCGAGCCGCCTACTATCTTCAGAGTCTATATGCGCTATCCTACTGCACATGTGTGATCAAAAGGTCTCCCTCCCAACTGAAGCCCTCAGGATGGTCCTTCTCCCTCAGATCTCAGCAATCTTCTATACCCATAAGATTAGGCATCCATTTGGCCCGTAATGGGACCCACACGCTTTTCGTAGAGCGATGTGCCCCTCGTTTCATGAATGTGTGCGCGAGGTATTATACAGTTCCCTCCAATTCCTATCTACCCTAACCTTTAAACCTATTTAAACTACCCTGCTTCAAAACGACCTCCGCTTACACTATGGTGAGTGTATATCTCTCTATATCTCTCCCTTTTCCGCCTTTCTGTGTCCACAACATATCATCCCCATTCGTGAAGTCCCTCGTCTCCTCGAATTCTCTCCTGTTGCCCACCTCTACAGACCATGAATTCTGTTTATTTTTTCGCTTGTCCTGTGCTTGGACCAACTTGGTCCTCCCCCTGCGCATGCACATCCTCCTGCCCGAATCCCCTACCGATGCACCCCCCGGCACATTACCGCTCCGAGACACGTCCATCCCAAGGAAACCGCAACCAAGATTCCTATCCAGGCCTCCCTAAACACCGGGGCGCGAGTTCCCTCCTTCAGAGACAACCTCAACCCTGAAACAGAGCGAACAAACAGTTTTCGAGTTCTGTTGCGCTCTAGGTCTTGATAAAACCCCTTTCCGAAATCCAGGATCACCCAAGTGCCACGACCTACTTTCGCACCACCCACGTGCGCATAAACCATGCGCTCCGGCCCCCTCGCATCCAAAAATTCGCGCGATAAACAAGGGCGCACCACAGATGCCCATCTCACCACGCTAACCCGCTGCCCCCACCCATGGACCCTTGTTCTTCGTCACCTACCACAGAGCCGACAGCCCGGTGCCCAAGCGAGTAGCACCCCCATTAAGATCAGCAGATAACTCACCAATTCGCAAAAAAGCCACGCTCCCCAGCCCCGCCACCAGGCCCTCCTCCCACCCCTCCCTGAACTTTTCATGCAAGATATTCGAACCTCTTCGCGCTAACAGATTCCCAAACTCAACCAGCATACTTAGTCCGAACCTCCCATGGTTTCAATTTAACTAACCCCATGCATAACTCACTCTACACTGACCCCGTTTTTGCTTGTCCCCCTCTGGGCGGAGAACTAGTCACTCCTCCCCCCATTATCACTCCTCGTCATCTAGCTCGATCCCTAGATCAACTCCCATTTCACATCAGACCCCTGCGGGCCTCACATCAACTAAATCATGTACTCACCTCCACACACCAAAAAAACACTATCTATCCAACTCCCACACATCGAACCCTGCTCACCCCGACGCAATATCTTGCGCAATCCTAACATCTAACTACCTACCCCTATCTACCTCGTCTCCCACGTCGTCCTCCGTACACTAGTATCACTCCTATAATTAACTACTATCTATCGCTAACTACCCCACTACCACTTCCAAAGATCGTGTCTCTGTCTCCAAATCAATCAACACTTATCACCCTTCGCCCACCCTAACAGCCGACTACAACCTCCTACCTCCAGAATCCGATTCCCCCCCGGCGCCCAGAGACTTACCCTGCCCCATGAGCCCCGCTAGTCTCCCATAAAGTAACCCTCCTACGTCTATGTTCCATCCTTGTTGCCCCAGGTAAGGGATCTTTCACCCCCTCCGCCCGATCCTGTTCACCCGAAAAACGGGCCCTCTTTGTTAATTTTTTTTTTTTTCCAAATTCTGCGCCCCTTACACAGCGCTGCACTCACACTCGCCACTTTGCACTCCCGATGATCGTACCATGCAGCTCGTTCTTTCACCGCCCCCCTCCCCGTCCCTCTCCGCTGGCTTGACCGGACATCTCGCTAGGGCCATTCCACCCTCCTGCCGGCATTCCCAATCCCCATCGTCGCAGCTTTCCATCCCATTCTCGTTCACTTGCACGCCCACCCCCCAAAACACAAAACATTCTCCTCGCACCCGAGCTGAGGCTCCACCGACGCAACACCAACAACATGGCTCTGCCGTGAGAAGCTTATCACAACAAGGACTTCGCTGTACTACCCATCCGGTCCAACTATCCTTCTACACGTGCCGCAGCCCTATCTACCTAGTTCCACGGGTCCGCGGCAAAGATTCAGCCACTAATCCTACCGCTGGCGGTTTCCCGACCGGGCTTCATCTCCCGCAAGCAGCACTGGGCCCTGTCTCAATACGCTGCACACGCACGAGACCTTCTTCGGCGCTATCGCTGCCGCTGGGTGACCCGGCGACTCCCCGACTAACAGTCAGCCGGCCGTCTACTTCCGCGCTTGTCGTTGTCTTCTCCTAGTCGTCCTCCATCTTCCGCTTCCCCATCGCACACCTCCGCTCCTGATCAACGACGCACACGACTTCACTTCCGCGACACCTCCCACTTCCACACCGGAATCGCGGGCCGCCATTCCTATCGCACGTGCGAACCGACATTCTCCCTCACAGACAGAGTACCTCACACACACTCCTCCCTCACACGGACCCTCTCATCTCCCCATCACCCAACTCCCCCACATCACTTCCTGCCCCAGGAGTCTCGCTCACACCATACGTTCCGGAAACTACCATAATCGCACAGCTCGCAACCACACCCGCACACTCACACTGCTCGATCTAGTGTCCCACAGACGCTTACCGGGGCCTACTAATACCCCCCTTCCCAATGTCTTTCACGGCATTCCACAATCCACAGCACTCAATCCCTTCAAACCTCGAAGCACCACCTTATCCCAAACCTAGTTATATGATTCAAGCAAAACTCTTCAAGGGGCATACTCCCCCTCGTATCCTACCGAAGCGGCCATCCAGTCTGCTCACACCGTGGCTCTCTACACACGTCCGCTAGTCTCACCCCCATTTCATCCTCACTACCTTCATGTCTCCTGAGATGTTTCTTGTTCTCAGTTTCTCCTCTAATCCCGTCATTCCATATATCATGCAGTCCCTCTCGTATTTCTCTATGCTCCCCTCTGGGTCTTCGAATATACATCTATTATAGTTTTCTTGTTACATTTTCTGGAAAGTTTTCATCTTCTCTGGATTGTCAATTTTTACTCTCTCCTATCAGATTCTTTCTACTAATCTTTCAACTCGACTTTATAGTTTTTTTGTTTATCTCTCCCACTTCCTTCCTCATTATTGCCCTTCTCTTCACTTCCCCCTTCCCAAAGCTCATCGTTTCCTTATTTCAATTGCGAACCCATATTCCTTCCTGTGCAATCATATCGCACTGTTCTCTCATACCCCTCCTTGCTTCCTTCTCTGTCCTCCTTTCTCCGTTTTCCCACACTGGTTTGCATTCACTCATAGTTATATCCTCCTTCTGTGTTTCAGTTGCTGCTGTCTCATTACTCTTCTCTTGTTATTTTTTCCTAGTCTTTCCTTCGCGTTTCATGTTTTCCCCTCTCACTCGTGTAATTTCCTTCTTAGATTGTATGTCACTCCGCTGTTCTTTCTTACCTCTTCTGCTTATCTTCCATCTCCTTTCCTCTTCCAATGTAGGTCAAGACTCTTCATGTTACCTTTTGTTTCTATTTCCCATTGTCCCTCTCAAATTACATTCCCCCTCTCCCTCCCTCTTCTGTCCTCAAGTCTCCATGAATGTTCTCCTTCCTGCTCATTCCTTGCTCCTTCAACTCTCCTCCTCCGAATACTCTAACCCCTAATGTTTTTTATCCGTTATTGTCAAATTCAATATCAAAACTTGCATACTCTATTCATATTTTATTATTCACACTTGTCTTCTCCTGTTCCCTCCTTCTGTAACTCGTTATTTCTTCAACTGACAAGCTTTCTTTTTTCCTCGTTCTCTCCTTTGTTCATTATCCAGTACCTCTTCTTGCTTCCTCATTCTTTAATTGCCTTCAGCTTCCAGCTGTTTCGGATCTGTACAGCGTGTTCTTAAAGTTTCATTCTTCCTGGTTTCTCATTCGTCCCCCGCGCTCCTACCTAATCTTCAACCTTTCGTTATTCGCCACATTCCGATCTCTTTCTTCTTCGTTCTCCTCTAACTCATGTTTCTTATCTCCAATTCTTTTCTCATGCCCCAGACAAACCTCCCCGACCTTGCTTTGGCTTCCTTATACTGCTCTCCTTCCATCTTGTCCTCCCAATGAATGATTGTTCTTTCATCCTCAGTAACTCCTTGTCCTCTGTTCTTTCCTTGTTCTTTCAC
>JAXMNL010000186.1:75078-87123 GCA_035128595.1 Eptatretus atami | reverse complement strand
GGCGGGGGGGGGGGGAGAGGGGGAGGTCCTTCAATTTCCACATTGCCATAAAAAATCAAAATTTACTTTTACAATGGGTTTTATTAATGACAAAGCGCGAGAAGAGTAAAACAACAATAAACTTCGTAAAGAGCTTACATTTCGATCTGTGTTCGGTACAGGACGGAGGCGTTATAGCCTCTGCAAGGACGAGAGCTGCCTTGAATTCTTTGGGTGGTATTCGGTCACATGACGGACAAGGTTCCAAGGGTCACGAAGGTTTGGGCAGAGCTTGATTACAGATTCCAAGGACTCGTTGTGATTCCAATGCAGTTTCGCCAGCTCCAGGTGCAGTAGGTGCTCAGACCACTCACTAGGAAACTTCAGTGTCTTTGATATCTTCAAACAAAATGACTGACCGGAAGCATTCCCAGGAACAAACTTCGAAGTTATTCACATATGTTGCAAGTGTGGCACTTCCTTCAATTAATCAATTTGTTTACTCGGTAAACAAAAACAGTTGTTTTTTATTATTTATGAGACGAGTATCTGATTAATTTTAAAGACACTGGCAACATTTTAAAGTTTGTTTCAATAATTTTTTCCAAGGACAACTCATTGAGATTTTCAGCTGAACTTGCTCGACAAGAAAAGTGTCTTCTCGGTTGTCTCGAACGACACTCACTTGTTTATTTATTTATAAGTTTTCAATCTCAAACGTGATGAATTCAGTGATTGATTACCCGATTATATCTAGCTTCACAGATACGCTGTTCATCGGATACTTAGACGGGGGACAACTCCACAAGGCCTTTTTTGGAAGGGGGGGGTCCCCCAACCAAAAAGGGCGGCCTTCCAAAATGTAGGAGAACCCAAAATGCACAACTTGAAAGCATTTCAAACATAAAATTCCTGGCTTTGACCATTGGGCTTGTACAAAGCTTCGTCTTCCAACTACAGCGGTAAAGAACGGGAACAGGGAGCGAGTGTGCCATTGTGTGGGCAAAAGCCCCAATTCTTTATTCAAAACTGCAGAGAGGATCCCATGGCACTTATGTACGTGGAATCCACACTGAGTGCGAGGAAAGTGAACGGATGTAACAAAAAAACAAAAATTTTGGAGATATGGATCAGGCCTTGCTGTTCATGTGGGGAAAACCAAAGGGACATGTCATCGGCTGGGAGGACACGCCGGCAAATCGCTCTGCACCCAGGGTTGGACCATCGGTAGGGGATGCGACGGAAAACGCCTCCTGTATTGCGCGATCCAACTGTCTTTGGTCGGGTGTCAATTCAAATAACTTGAGAACACTAAATGCAGTATTAATGCACAAATTCAAAAAACCCACAAAACACATTCAACCAACCAGTTCGAATTTGAAAACGCAGGAGAATCCTCAAGTCTGCAGGTGGAGCCGCAGGAGAAGAGACGTTGACAGAGGGAAATCGTCGACGCAGCTGGCTCCAGGGGAAATGGAGGGTGTGATGTGCTTGTGATGTTCAATCACACACCAACATGGGTTGTGTTATGACTCAAACCAGGTTGAGATTGAAGTGTACCCTAACCTTCCTTGCCTGACTTGCGTTTGGCAGGACTTGTTTTGGTTTAAGTTTCTCTTTTTTTTTTTTTTTTCTTTCTTCCTTTTTTGCTTTACAGACAAGGATGGTGTGTTTCTTACTCAAACGTCTATCTTCGTGGGTGTGTGCTCATGAATACTGGTGGCCTCTCTGGCACTTGGAGAGGGTGACCTATCCTGGCCCTTCCTTAACAAATTTTTTCCCATCAACACGACTCGTACAGGTGTCCACCATGAATTGGTGCGGAGGAGGTCCAGTCGAACATAACCATTTACTTTTAGCTCGAGACAATGCAACAAACCCTTGCTATGGCTAGAATGATCGAATTGACCAATTTTCCCAACTGGCACACTGTTCCATTCTATAACCTGGGCAAGGCCCTTATTTTGTCTTTTCCCATTTGGTGGTGCCAGGCATACTCGCTGGCTGGGGAGTGTGACCACTACTAGGCCTTTTTGCCTGCTTTCCAATCGGTGGACACCCAGCGACCCTCGGGGTTCACCTGAGCATGCTTCTTGCGCTCCTAACTAAGGGGGTGGCTCTCTAGCCCCCATACTGTGCTCTCCGAGCACCCCACAACTGTGACTCCCCTTAGCACCCATACTTGTGCTTCCTGCACATAAAACCTACCGTGCTCTCCTGGCACTAAACCTACCGTGCTCTCCTGGCACTAAACCCCATTGTGCTCTCCTGCACCTCTGACAGCCTTCACCTGCCCAGGAAACCCAAAAGCCCTGGTGCCTATTCCCGGACTCACCAACTTCCAATACCATGTCAACACTCCCAAGCCATACCCCCATACCTATGGCCTGCACCATACCCCGAGCAGTCCGCCTGACAAGGATCAGCAAGCCAGAATCTATGTCAAAATCCTCTAAGTCCCCCTACGATACACTAACTTTGGTTAGGAAGACTCCTACGGGACAGGGTTACTTTGTTCGCACTCACTCTCCTCATTTGCACCAATCACGCCTTTCACCGCCAAACATTAGTCATTCATTCCACAGTGCCCACACACCCAGTCCACAACACCATCCATGCACCTTTCACTTTTATGTGAAAACAAAACACCACCAGCTCCCTCGGATCCCACATGGTCAACAAATTAACTGGTACACTTTTTCATCAAACCCCAACATTTGTCACTACGTCCGTCGTCCGCTGGCCTCCTCCATACTGCCCTAATCGTTTTATTTCAACCAATTTAACAAAGACATCAAAATCTCTTCACAGCCCATGGAACCTCTGCACGGCTTCCAACCAGGCATTTCAGTCTTTCCTCAAACAAGCCACTCTTTGTCATCCACTTGTTTCAGGTGTGTTTAACGCTTCTTGCCTGTCATTGTCTCCACAGCTTTTTTTCCAATAATCACCCAAAATCCACTCGTGCCACTCTGATGCCTTCTGTTCCTCTCCCAATTTGCAATCACTTTCGGTTCCAATTTTTCAATCAAAATTCTTAATCCCAACATGCCTGCTTCTTGGCTCTTGGAAGGGGAGTCGAGGGAATCGAAAATCCCTCATTACCCATTACATGACCCCGCCGCCTTTCCGCCACGGGCCAAAGGGGTCACGGCCTCAATGGGGCAGTTGTGGTCTACCCCCTCATTTTGTCCAGGGCTTCGCGAAGCAGGTAAAGCCCCATCGGGGGAGTGGGCCTCCCTCTCTTCTCGATGGGTTCACGGAAATCAGGTAAACCCCCAATCGGGGGGAGCGGCCTCCCCCTCTTCTCCAAAAACTCCCGTGAAGACAGTAACCCCACTCAGCAGCCAAACCCTCGTGTGCTGAGAAAGGTTTGAAGACCAAGGACACACGCCAGTGCCAAACCCGCCCTTACTCATCTTGCGCTCCACCCCGAATTTCCTTGTGAGGCCAAGAAGAGAAACCAAAATCCAATTTCTTAAACCTGCTCCTGCGTTGCAGCACCTCTAAACTCTGCAAGAACCCCATGCCGAGCTGTCCATTATGGTGTGTCCTCTGACGAAGAATCCGTCCCCTGGCTCAAGTTCTGTCCTGTTGGCATTTTACCTCTCGGGTCCACCTCCACCACCACCACTGTACGAACAATAAACAGTCGTCTTTACAACCTTCCGACACACATGTTAGCGTCATTTACCGAAACAACCTGCAAACATTGACATTTAATGGGGGTCTGGGCTAATCCTCTATTTAATAACACACTAAGGGCCATTTCCGCAACAATATATATAGTATAGATATATAGAATATAAAATATTGTATATATATTATATATATATATATATATATATATATATATTATATAACATCTCTGGCACGGAATGCATTTTAAACTCAAACAGTCAATGTGGGTTTAGAATGCATACCTCAACCAAGCTGATTAGTTTACATTTCTTATCACATCGAGGACCAGATCTTGATTCGAACATGAACTAACATTTTAATCATTTCAAGCCGTGCAATATACCCAAGCCTCCAAATTTCATCTAAATGCATCCACAACTTTTTGAGAGTCCTTTTCACATAGGAGAGGCATTCACGTATTCCTACATTTCCATGAGTCCAATTTGCAATTCAGAAGTTCAGAAAAAATTATGGGTTAACAATCTTGAAGCCACCTTCATCCAAATGCTGAAAATGTTTAAAAACAATTTGAATGATATTTCATGCTACCAACGGCAGGTTAAGTGCCTTGCCAAGAGACGGAACCATGTCACGGTAACAAAAAAAAACTTTAACAAAAACCAGGACACTAAATTCATTTTGAAAGTCATGCATGAGAATTACACACCAAAATCAAAATCAGATAGCCAAGGAAAACCAAACAACATGATCTCTTTGTACATTTATTGATAAAACTGAAAACGACAAAAAAATATATATAAATGCAACTACTGCATAATACAAAAACAAACAAAAAACCGCTAAGAACAGTCAGAAACAAGGCTGAGGACTACAACTGGAGGTTGTGGTGGAAGGGAATGCAAAGGGAGGAATGACCAGAAAGTGACAAATTCACCCTTTCTCACTCCCCACTCAATATCGCTTCTTGCACTTCCTGCAGGTCTGCCTCCCAAACATGTTATCTTAAACAGGGGAAACGGAAAGTCGGGGAGACAGAGGATGGAAAGCAGGGAGGGTAGATAAACTTTAGGTGTCGAGGCTATGCCACCAAAAAAAATTAAAAAAGGTGGATGGAAAGTCAGGAGAGAACAAAAAGTGCAGAAAGAAGGGAAGGGAAGTGAGGCACGGCAAGAGAAGAGACTTTGCCACGTATTATCAAGTTCTCCGCACCCTTTAACCTTTACCTTTAACCCTGAGAGAGAGACTCAGAAATTATATTACCATAGTAGTTACACCACAAAAAATAATATAATAAAAAGAAAAAAAAGGAAAAAAAACTGTTAACAAGCACGAGTTAAGGTCGTTAACCTGTTTACCCTCTGGCAAATGACGATTTTATCCAGTGTACCTGCGATGAGGGCCTGGGTGTCTCAATCTCGGAGATGAGGCCTGAGGACGTGGCACCAGACAACCAACTCGTCTTCTGTTGCAATGCATTTGTTGTGACAATGCATCGTGTGGGGAAGCCAAGCAAGCATATCCGAGTGTAAACGAGTCAAGATTTTGTTTAGAAGGGATGGGGTGAGGTTGGGATGTGCCCTTTTTACCACTGAGTACCATTTACGACTCAAACTCAAATCTTGATGAGAAAACCCACCCTTTTAGATGAAGTCAACCTTTACATGAATTAATCTCAATATGAATTACTTAATTATTAGCATTGAGCAAGGGAGGAAGGTTAAGGGTAAGTATGTGGTCGTCAAAAGTCATACGGCCGCTGCGCACTGACCATGCTCGATTGGAGGCCGCTCCCAGGCCTAACCTCGTTTTGGGTCACGACCTTGGCTCGAGGCTTGCTCTTTGGGAAGGGTCAAAAAGTTAGGATGGTGAAGGAATGAAAGGAATACATGAGGTCAGACCCTTCTGTATTTTTTTGTGCTGTTTCTGCTGTTACAAATAGCAATTTAATTACGTTGCCGTACAGTCTCCATCAAGTCCACTTGTACAAACGGCAATTGCAAAAACAGCAATCAGAATTTTACGTTTACATGACAAAATAATAATAATTAAGAAGAATAATACTCAGGAAGAAACAATCATAACTAAATCAGAGCACTTCCATCATCAATTCCAATTTATAGATTTCATGTCGAAAACAAATGTGCCAATACAGCCATGCTATCAGCAAATGTTAAAAAAATAACCTCGACACTCCATCGCAAGATTTCAAAGTTCGTGAATGATGCAACTACCGTCGTGATGACTGCCGCTTTTAACGACAGACAATGTGTACAATTTTATTGCTGCTACAAGACAGTTACGATTGGTCGGAGAGTGCAACGAAACAAAATGGGTTGTAATCTGGTTGGCCCATTTGGTATTCCCAGGCTGAACCCACACATGGTTGCATGCACATGTTTTATCCAGATAGCAACTCCTGCATTCCCATTCAAAAAAGTACAATCTTGACCGCAATCTCTCCTGTGTGGGATTGTGTACAATCTCCAACTTGAGCCGAATGTTGATGCCACAAGAAAGTAAATCAGTTACGATCGTTTGTGTTATACAAGATGATTGTGACAGCAAGTAGCTTTGCCGTGGTTAGCAAATATATTGATCTTGTAATGGGGGGGGGGGCGTTGAGGTTCTACAACAAAGACATCCATTCATCCAGTAGTTTATCCCTCCAACAGTACGCATCAATGCCTTCCTGCAAGATTATCACAACAAGCTTCATGCAGGCACAGCGAGGCAGAACGTTAAGTTAAGGTTATGGAAAAGCAATTGCAGTGAGAGCAAAAAAAAAATCATTTCTTTTAAAATCATTCATACAATGAATGCTTCACACTGCAACAACACTATGTGATGCGAGTTGTTTGTTTTTTTCCAAAGTTTTGCACATCTCAATGCTTGCAATGCACGATGTTACCCAAAGCCTACAAGGGAATTACAACAGAAAAGGAGGCATTAATCTGGGTAACAACGACATTCATTACATTTCGCAATTTGAAAGCCCTTATGCGCAGTACCATAGAGAAAGTATTAATGGCCTCAAACTGGAGGAGGAAGAAAAAAATAAAAATAATAATGTCTTGCCTTTTTTTTTCTTCTTGTTTTTTAATCCCATTCCGACAGAGGGAGTTTAACTCATATTAACTCCCTGATTTTTACATTCAAGGCAAAACAATTCGAGCTACGCCAATGGTTGCCTCGCTTTTCATTTACATCCGGTAAGCCCCAAGCAAAGCACAGGACCGTTTTCACATCGACAGCAGAATCTACAGTTCAGGATTCGAAGATTGCACAACTCAGACCAGCCTGCATGGGTTTACAAACATAAAATCAGCTGAGGCTTCATCAACTTTGATTGATCGATTATTTTTTTTTCCCCACCCACTAACTCGTCGAGCTCAAGGTTAAAGTTGAGAACCCTCAATAACGGATGTGTAATACAGGCCACTCACCTCGGTCTTCAACAACGACATTGCAACGTCTCGTGTAAGAATACTCTTTCACCTTTGCAGGCATAAGCAAAAAGCAAGATGGAGTGCCCTTTCAGGTTCCGAATGAACGACTGACGTTTCTAAAAGTCCACTTTAGAGAACACACCTGAATACAGAAGCAGAAGGAAGGAAGCACCAACCCAGCTACATGATACGTCAAGATGGTAGCTGTGATGCGATACCACCTGGGGAGGGGTTTCCATTCGTTTGAACATGCTCAGGATGCTACGACTCAATTTCTCCCAAATCTGGGCAGCACCTTTCATTTAAATCATTATTCGAGTAATTTTAGCAACATTGGGTGTTTTTTGCGTCAAATTCTTTTCACAAGGTTCATCTGAAGATGGGGGGGGGGGGGGGAATTAAAAAATAAAAAAGCATTTTAACCGTAAAAAAACACACGAGCACCAGTCACTGTATGCATTTTGCACAATTGTCACAAAAACTAACCTACCAAAGTGAAGAACTCTTTAAATATAAACATCCGTTGCAAAACAAATCTTGTACAAACGCTGAGATTCCACTTTCACAGGTACTTAACTTCACCTCGAGACGAAAAAAAGTTAGAAAAAACGACCGACGTCCGGACAAAGTAAGAACGCCCTGAGGGTTTGTGATCGGTCATACCATCGAAAATGAAGTGGAGAACCGAGGAAGATTTAATAAGGTCTGTAGTTGCTCTGATGGACTGCACCACGCCGTGGGCCTTTGCCGTAAGTGCCCGGCTGTCCAACTGCCGCGACAACCGATGGACATCGGTTGAGAATGAAATCTTACGCAAAATTAAATAGAACCCGGAAGCTGACGGAGTGGTGGCACGGGTGCAGTGCGACGAAGTGTCAATATACTGTGGTTACTGTAACGCATTGGCACGTTTTATGACTTTCGTCATCTCCTTTGAGTTCGACAATGTTCAAAAAAAATAATTAAAAATAAATAAATAAATGACAACGGCTTTGTTCTGTACGGCTGTGATAAAATGTCTAACGGAGCATTACATACCGCTGTAATCTCCGTAGCCTCCATATCCACGTAGCCATAGCACGAAGTAGTCATAGCCACTGGTAGCTCCATATCCACTCCATAGTACGTAGTCATACTACTGGGGTAGCTTCCATATCCACCTAGCTCCCGCCATAGTTGCCATAGCTACCGCTACCCTGGTTGTAATAACCAGAATTCCAACTCTGTGAGGTGGCTGTGGAGGAAATGGTTGTTGATCACAGAAAGACAAAGTTACTCATGACAGTTTGGATGACTTGGTATAAAATTGGTGAATCACAAGCAAAAAACATCCATTTAGTATCGATGCTTCAATTCCATCATCAATTTTAGCCGCGTTTCCGGGTGCCGAGTTGGCTCGAAGAGAGTCGCTGTGTTGTTGTTCGTTCTTCTTGTTCTTCTTCTTGTTGTTCTTCTTTTCTTCTGTGAAGACAAAACCTTTAGGACTCGGCTTTATCATTACAGGATCCGGATCTCGTTAAAATACTAAACTACCTGTACACTCCTCGCAATTGAGGGGCTTTGAGAGCGTCCTATCATGAACTTTTAAATATATTCGACATTTGATTTTAAAGTTTTCGAAAAGTTCACGTTACTATTTAAAGATTATTCCATTTAATTGTGTGTAATTTCGTAAATACACTTTTCTCGTCATGAACGACGACGATCGCCCATGACTGGTCTCGCTATTGGCCTCGTCAAGGCACGTGACGAAATATCGGAAGTTGTTATTTTTTCTTTTTTCTTCTTTTCTTCTTCTTGTTCTTCTTCTTCTGGTGAAGACAACCTTTAGGACGCTCTTGGACACATTTTCCTGTTTTTATATAAAGGGCTAATGCTGTCTGTCTGTCTGTCCCATCTCAAAACGGTCTCGGGGAGAATAAATCCTGTCCTGCAGATGAAGATTCCACATATAGTCTCACACCTCCACAAACTACCTCCAACACCTCAGTCCTTCCAATTCGCTATTGGCTGTAGCCTCACCCCACTGCCAATATCAAATTATCTTCTCATGTGGGTTAATTTCCTCACTTCCACAACAGTGATGACCCTCTGCTTCCCCTATTCTTGATGCAGCCCACATGACATCTATCACATCTTACGAACTCCTCTTCCTTTTCTCCTTCGGTCTCGATACCCTTTTTCCCACCCATATTCCCAAGACCCCAACTGACAAACACTAAACTAACCACGCAGGCCTCACCCTGCTCTTTCAAATGAACACAAAATACCACTAAATGTTAGAAACAACTACAACTTTTATACAAACCCACAACCCCTGATAAATCTCAATGATTACACAAAACAAACAAACAAAAACGCTCATCTTGACCTGCACACCGCATGCAAGAACAACCGGAAGGACGTCACCCCAACAAAAAAAAAACAACAGCAAATTAACTTGTGAATTGCACGCATTGAAAACGTTTTATTGAGGAAAGCTTAATATATGGATGTATACATATTGGAAATTCCAAAAATAAGAAGGTGAAAAAAACTCTTACCTCCATATATTCCGTCTCGGTGGCTTGCAACGTGCCTCTGGCCCTATCCGCCTCTGCCCAGTCCCCAGTGGCTGGTTCTTGATAGACTACCTTGTGCGCCAGCTTTATCGCCACTGTAAATGAAAAAAAGACAAAAAAAAAAACCAGCCTTTTAAAATCTAAAATAAACCCAATCACCCGCAGGGTGTACCCGTATCTTGCCAAAAGGTTGACCACGTGTGACTTCTTTAAGCGTCACATGAGGTGAACAGGAGCTCTATCCACCAGGAGCGGACTCCTTGCAGGAATATTATGCTTACGAGAGATTCCGATG
The DNA here is from genome assembly GCA_035128595.1 of Eptatretus atami. Classification (NCBI taxonomy): domain Eukaryota; kingdom Metazoa; phylum Chordata; class Myxini; order Myxiniformes; family Myxinidae; genus Eptatretus; species Eptatretus atami. The sequence goes on along the minus strand of JAXMNL010000186.1, from coordinate 77,200 downwards.
AGAATCGTTCTACAGAGTAACCATGAAAAATTATTTGCGTTTGCCTCATAACGTCAACAAATGACGTTCATAAGTCTCAGCTTGACATATCTAAGGAAAGACTCATCGAGGTGTTCAATTTGAGGGTTACTACACGATGATGCGTTTCCTAAAACATGAAAATTTGACCTTGGGGTCAAATATATGTTTGACCTGAGGCGCTAACCATGAAGGTCAAGGGCCAATCGCCACCAAAAATAATCGGCCTGAGCGCCAGACCATTGAACTATATTCCCATGAAGTCTGAAGACGATCGATCAAAAATTACTCAAAAAATAAGGGTTTCGTCGACTCCCCTGATTTGCGACAATGTGACCTTGACCTTTGACCTTGACCTTTCAAAATTTTTATGCACTGAAAGGGGACCTCTTATAGGCCTCTGATATGCGAAGCTTACAAAAAATTTCCAATGGATAACTGTGCTCTGTAATGAATTTTTTATACGTGATACAGACAAAAAAAAAATAAAAAAAAAACATACAAAGCTGACTAACATATCTCGCAAAAACTTCGTTTTTGGCAGATAAATGTGTTTGCCTTCATAACGTCACCAAATGAACGTCATAATGTTCTCAAGCTTGACATATCTAGAAAGCACTCATCGACGGGTGTTCAATTTGAGGTCCTACACGATATGGTTCCTAAAACTTGAAAATTTGACGTTGGGTCAAATTGTTTGACCTCAGGCGCTAACCATGGAAGGTCAAGGCCAATCGCCCACGCAAAAAACTAAGCAGCTGAGCGCCAGACCATATACTACCTTCCCATAAAGTTTTGGAGACACGAATTCGATTTAAAAATTACTCAAAATAAGGGGTTTCGTCGACTCCCCTGATTTGCGACAAAGTGACCCTTGGACCTTTGACCTGACCTTCAAAATTTTATGCGCTGAAAGGGCCTCTATGCCTCTGATATGCGAAGTTACAAAATTTCAATGATAACTGTGCTCGGCAGAATTTTTTATTACGTGATTACAGACAAAAAAACAAACAAACAAAAAAAAAAACATACAAGCTGTACTAACATATCTTGCAAAAAACTTTCGTTTGCAAGATAATAAAAACCACATAACAGCCATGGTGGTCTCCATTAAACCAAAACCCACATTTAACACCACATAACAGCAATATTGTTGAGGATCGACGGTGGAGGGAAATCGCACCCTACTCTGGACAGCCAAATGTTGAAGATTTCAGCGTCACTAACAGCACCGCCGTCCAGGGGTATAACGCCGGCTGGTTCGACACAGGCCTCGCGTCACGTGCCTCGGATCACGATACCAAAGTACACCTGTGCCTGCCGGTTGGGAAATAGACCCCGGTTACAGACTGGGTTTGTCAGCGACGAGAGTCAAGTTCTGCCAGTCCGTAACCATTTGGTTTTATATACAAACGAGCGGTTTTCTCAGCGGCGTACGAAATAAACTCAAGGCGGCAACTTTCATTCAATCAACCAGATTTATTGGGGACACATCGCGGGAAAACGACAACAATCAAAACATTCACAACAATGTTTAATTAAAATCTATATCGCCGCCTGCTAACTAGGAGCTACCGATGCGGGTCGAAAAGGTAGCCCTACGAATAAACCTAGACAACATGCAGACAAGACACGGAGTACTGTGATGCCTCATGGACGAGAGGAAGTGTCGAAAGGAACGAATGCTGCTCTGAGAAGCCGCATGTCAACGGCTTCCGCGCGCCCAAGCTCGAGCACGCCGCGTGGAGATGGCGTCGTACTCCTTCTCCGCCCGCTCGGCATTGCAGCCTCGGGCGCGTCCACACCCGTAAGGTCGACGGCACAACATAGGAAGATCTTATGGCGATCTATGGTGTGTTCCAGCTGGTTTCTCACAAGGTCCAGTATACAAATCCAGGCCTGGCCTGTTCACCACACGAGGATAAATCGGGGTCTTGGGATCTGCAGGCTGGGTCCATGGCCGAGGAGGAACAGCCAGCCAAAATCACTCTCCACAAAGCCGATCGCCGACTCACACAAGCCGTTCCCCTTGCGTTTCGGGGCGGGCCTTTTCCACGAAGCAGATCGTAGACTCACACAGCCGTCCCTCTCGAAGCAGATCGCC
>JAXMNL010000186.1:53758-72450 GCA_035128595.1 Eptatretus atami | reverse complement strand
AGATATCGTTTTTGCCCGATTATGTCAATGGTGAGAATCCTTTAAAAAATTAAATATTCTCAATCCAGATCGGATCTTCACCAAACATCGTTAGCAATTCGTCTGGTCACCCCCAACTGCCCAGAAAATTTCAAAACTAATTTTTTATTTGTCATTGTATCTGTTGTGCTCATATTCTTTGAGCAGTGTTTTTCCCGGTACGCATAAGCCGGGCGAGGCGAGGGGAAGGGGGAGGAAGTGCGAGAATTTATAGGGTAAAGAACTTTTCGGGCTACCTGATAATCGGGTTCAGCCGATACTCTCAATGGTGAAGAACCACTTAAAATTGTTTTTATAGTCGTCCGGTATCCAGATCTTCACCAACAACTTTCAGCTCATCCCTTGTACACATGAACCTGTCACAACTTTAAAGATATTCTGCACAGACAGAAAAAGGGTGAAAACAACTCTTCATCTTTGGTGTAATAAATAAAATAAAAAATTTAACAAGAATACAAAAAGCCATCACAGGAGGTTCATGTGGACCCCACATGCTGTTTAAAGTGGTCGTCACATCCATAAACAAAATATGCGGATTAGAACCAAACGTCACGCAGCGACCTTTTTCGAGCATTGATAAATTGCCAGGTTTTTAACAAATGTTCAAGGTGTGTTGGTCTGTATATTTAAAACTTAAACACGCAAAATCTTACGATGATGGAGTACACAACATACATTGATTATACAGTATTGTTACCACGATTATTGAATATACTCGACACAAAATAATAATAATGGATAATAATAATATATAAAACACACTCGGCATATCACAACAATCGAAAGAAGGTTTCCAATCCTTAACACCGCCATGATTTAAAAACCTTGATTCACTCGGCTACCCTGAAAGTGAACGTATGCCTAGATATCAGGAAGTCAATAAGTAGGTTTTAACTTTTAACCCTCAGCATCCGAGCTCCATAAAGCATGCCAAATTGGTAGTTTTATATGAAATCTGGTGTGCTTTAGAAAGCTTGTGGCAGATTACAACAACGGCGATTAGTCTACCGGTACGGGGATCCAGGATCGTCGATGGATACCGGCCGTGCGATTACAAGCTGATCGAGATTGAAAACAAAATCATTTATAATACAAGTGAAAGTAAAATAAAGTTCTCATGATCAGGGAAAAGAAAGCCCGTGTGGGAAAACTGAGAAATTGCTGCGTTCAAAGACGTGCACATAAATGATAGCAATACATATATTATTTTTTTATAGCAGTCTATGGATGGAGCCGAAAATGAAGCCGAAAAAAAGAGCCGAAAATGGAGCAACTGGATGACATCGACACCAAAACTAATTTAAATTTCTTGGCTGTCATAGATGCTCAAACCAGCTCTACTGTGTTCAACCACAAAGGCATTAAGGGGCGCCAAGGAGCTGATGAGCACGATTAACTCCCCAGCGACCATCCCGGCTCCAATAATTTAAGGTAAATTCCCACCAAACGCCAAGGAATTGCAACGTGCTTACTTTTTTTAATATCTTCAAGGTGGAATAAAATTAACTCTCGACTCACTTTTTAAAAATTGAATTTCCAATCATGAATCGCCATGGCGTTCCCAAAAAGTTAAAAAAAATAAAAAGAAGAGTAACGATTTTTCACAAAAACCTACAATTCCCTCGCTCCAATCCGTGAAACAACGTCTTTTTTTCTCATGGCCCGCCTAACCGACGCCCTCAATCCCTGAAAAGGTAGAAGAAAAAGCCCTTCGGTTTGGGGTTTGGAAGTTTTGCCCCTCCATGGAAGTTCCTGTTCCAACCTGCACGAAAACGTGCAAAAAGCAAAGGTGATTATATAAATATTATTATAATAGATAAGCACAGGAGGATGGCCAAAAGGAACTAAACCTTCAAAAAGAAAAGGAAAAAGAAGCAGCTAGTGGGGACAAACGTTTTTCCTCGTCGTAGCACTCAAATGAAAAATAAAACCTAAAACTATCAAGAATCCAGGAAAACCCTTCCTTTCCTTTCCACAGTGGACGCATTTATCGAGGTTAAAATAGATGGAGAAAACATGTAACCTAGAAGGGGCATCGGTGGAGCGCATACCCCTCCCTCGTAATCCCTGATTCCCCAAGAAACAATAAATCTGGCCAAGGAATTATTTTTTTTGAGGTAATCGTGCTATATGTTCGTTTTGGGAGCCCTAAATCTCCTAATGGTTGAAATTCGCTTTAAAAATTCATATAGTCGTCGGATTTCAAGGATCGGATTTCTTTTCCACCAGGGATCGCCATCCATTTTTGTTCCTCGGTCACACATCCAACATGTCCTCCAGCTCTCTTTCATCGAATACCAACCCAACTTCTTAAGAGATATCCCGCCTTGGGTACAGACAAACAGAAGACCGACCAGGGGTGGAAAACAACCCTTCCTTCCGCTTTTCGGTTTGCGGAGGTAAAGGGCAACATTGAAATTCCGGTGGCAGTTTTGGGGAATTTTAATAGGCAACAAAGAAAAAGGGTTGGGATTTCTAAACAAAGTGGGGAGGTAGGGCAAAGAAAAGGTGGTATGGGTTTTGCAGAGATGGTAACTCCAACAATACCTTTCCCTCTCTAAACCCCCCCCCACCACCCCCACAATTCCATGGTTACCACAAGTTTTAATTAATTTTTTTTTTGTTCCAGCAAGCAAATTTAAACCGAGAAAATGGAAGAATGGGTGAGATGGAATGTTTGAGTGAAATGTGGAAACCAGTGGAAGAAAAGAGGGAACAAAACTTATGTAAGAATAAAGGAGACGATTAGGTTTAGGTAGAGAAACATGAGTGGGGTTTATGCGAAGGGGTGGTTTGAGATGGTTTCGGACCATGTGGAAGTAAAAAGGTGTGGGCGGTAGTTTGGTGGCGAAGAGGTTTTATAAATATGGATGGAAAGGAAAGCTAGAGGCCATCCCGAGGAAAACATGGGAAATGTGTTTTTGCCCTTGGAAAAGATGATCCTTCGAAGTTGAAAGGCCAACAAGAAAGGGCCTTGAAGGGAATTCGTGCAGGCATTAAGTGAACCACGAATAGAACAATACATTTTAATAGAATTTTCTTGATGGAAAACAAGTTGGGCCCGACAGTGAAACGGGCAACGCGATGGACAACCAGGAGGTGACCCACAAGAGATCAGGGGCCCGATGGGACCAGCCCAGATTGGCCCCCCCTCGTTAATAACCTCTTCCCCAAAGTGGGACATAATTCCCGATTTTCCGTCCTTTTAAGTGTCGGGGTTGGAAAGACCACCCACAAAGAATTTTTTTTACCGTCCCTTTCTTCATGCTCTGGCCACGCTTGGGGTCCAAATCACTCTGCTTTGCTCGTCGGTGATTTTAAGGCCCACCTGCATCAAAGAAGGAACGGTGGAAACAAGTGGCCGGTAAAACTCCGGCCACGAAAAAAACGAACCACAGTTTCATAATCAACGTTAAAAAACCAAGTTCCGGGCGCCCACAATCTCTCGAGTAACGAGAGGAAACCGGTTTTCCAGTTTTTCCAAATCTCTATCATCCCACCTGATTCACTCAAACAAGAAGAGGACCGTGCGAAACAAAATAAAGCCGAAATCCTCTTGAAAACGCACGGTTGACCGGTAGACTTTTGATGGTGCAGTCCCCCCCACGACCTCGCAAAACTTGAAAAGTAGTCCTTAAGAACCTTTTAAAATGCTCCCAGCTCGGCCACCACAACTCTTCTTGCCCTGTTGAACAAAAAAAAAAAAATTACAATATTCATTTGGCCTTTTTAAAATCTTGGGAATAGCATCATGCCAGTTTTCCTTTCCGAGAATGTAAGCGAGGCACACACACAACTGGGCTAGAACCTTGCATCAGCCGAATGGTCCTCCTCCTGGGTCAGTTCTCAATAGTTTTTACCTCGAGTCTGTGGTTGTAATTTTTGGGTGGGGAGTGTTGTCTGGGTTTTGAAGTTTCGGGAGGTTCAAAAACTGACGTTCGAACTCCTGCCCGAGAACAATAGCAAACCTAAAAACCAGAAAGAGGTGTCAAAGCCGCACCAAATGCTTTCCGCCTGTTTATACATTTAAATCGTTTTTTTTCGTTTTTTAAAAGATATTCCCTCGATAATATTTATATTTTTTAACAGGCATTGCAGTGAAGTCCTGAATTCCAAATTAATCTTTTTAAAAGCATAAATATGTATTTGGGTAATAATTGTCCCATCAGTTAACAGAGGTTCACACGAGGATTTTCAAAAAACTCACAGAGGGTGGAACTTTTCCCCTCAACTGCAAAAAAGTCCAACAAGGGCCTTTTTTTCTGAGGTAGGAAATGCCGTGGCCCGAACTGGAAGCGAACGAAGACTGGGTTTAACACCAGACGGTGGATTGGTTGGGTGGTTCCATGTTTTCAGATTAGAACTCAAAAAAGCAAGAATCGATCAAACTTTTTGGTGTCCTTAATTTTTTTTGGACGTTTTTTGCCCGCATTGGGTTTTTTTTTTTTTGTGGCAAACATTTGGGGCGCTTTTAATAACCAAGTGTTGGCTTGTGTGTTCATTCCCCAGATTTTTTAAATAACTTTAGGGATGCCGGCTTTTTAAATATAACGATCGCCGCTCAATGGTCCGAATTTTTGTATGGTTACGACTTGCCCTTGCCAATGGAGAAATTGCATCTTAAAGAAAAGTAATATGTATTGGTTTTTTGGAGTTTAGAAGTGCGGAACGGGAAACGGATTTGGGAAACAAACAAGCTATCCTGGTTTGCAATGGCAACCCACTTTAAGATGGAGACGTTATGTTTGAACACAACATCGGTCCTCCACAGTCTGTATGTTTTTCAAATGTTGAACTGGAAAGTTTAAACTTTGGGGCGTTAGATGGGCCGGAACAGGAACGGAATGGAAAACAGCAATCCTGGTTTGACATGGCAAAACCACTTTTAAGATGCGAAACGTATGTCGAGGCCAAACACGCTTCCAGTGTACCTATTGGACCAATTGAAAACGTAAAAGTTTTGAAAAACTTTCGAAATTAGAGCTGGCGGACAGGAAAACGGCACGGCGGGACGACGAAAACCCGACGGGAGGACCGGACCGAACCGGTATCAAAAAATAAATTACGCCTGAATAAAATATTATATATATCGGGCCGGTATAAAAATAGTGTGGGGGTACGATAAAAACATTAGAAAGGAAAAAATTACTTGCATCCATAAAAACTTTTAACATTTTCCACGCTTTGGAAACGTTCCGCGGGGGTAATCGCTATAGCTCTCTGTTTTCTTCGAACAGGCCCCCCGAGCTAAAAAACGGCTCGTAATCGATTTCTGAATTGCCCTCAGGGATTAAAGAAAGGCCCTAATAACGACCAACAACCTACAATTGGAATGTTTAAACAAGTTTTTAATGTTAAAGAAATTAAAGTTCCCGATAACTTTTTAAATTGCAATTAAGTTTTACCTGAAATTTTATTGGAGATAGAGGGGTATGGGGGATGTTTATAAGAACTTTTTTTTTAGGCCAAGTTTTGAGCTGAAATGGGTTGATGGTGTACGGAAGTGGGCTGCTTCTGGGAGGGGGGGCTTCCCCTTTGTCCAAGGGGGGGGGGGTTTGTGGCGGTTTGGATGTGAAGTTTTAACAAGCCCCCATGCCCTCCTCCGAAGAAGAAAAGAGGGAATAAGTAATAACACAAAAAAAATAAGATAATTTTTAATTAATTTAAACTTCTTATGCATTTGGGAATTTTCTTTCCTTGGAATCTTTGTTGTCCGAATGGGTTGGGTTTGTGGTGGTTTCAAACTGTTTCACGCAGGCAGATGGCTTTGATGGGCCCTCCCACCGTTGGGGTTTTGGATTTCCTTGGTAAATTTGTTAACATGCTTTTTGATTGGGGGGCCTGAAAGGGGCCCCTGGGGGAATTAAATATATATAATATATAATAAATAATATATATATATATATATTATATTATATAATTATATATATATAATATATCTATTATATATTTAACGTGCCTGCCGCAAGTTAGTTATTGTTTCACGGCGCGCTGGCCCAAGACGTCCCTACGGGAAAGGTGAACGCGAGAAAGGAAGAAGAAATGGGAGAACAAAGGTGGGAAACAAGGCCCTGTCGTCGTAACGAGTACCAACACAGACCACCGCTCAAACGCGGAACCCCACGACCGTCATTTTGGCAACAATAAATGTTGGAAACTCCGAACCCTACAGAATGTTTGACAGGTTGTTTTTTGTCAGACTCCGTCCTCCAACAAACCATTTAAATCTTGTTTCGAACAATTTTTTTTTTTTTTTTTTTTATTTAAACATTTCCACCGAATCCGGAGTTTTCACTTTTTTCTTTTCAGCAACTCACCCTCATCCATCCTCCTTCTCCTGTCTCGCGGGGTTGATTTTTTCGCTTCCGTCGACTCCCAGTTTTTCTCCCGCGGCCCCCCCACCATCTTTTTCCCTGCAGGCCCCGACTCTGGGCTTACAGCACCGGAGCCGCACCACCAAACAAAACCCACCATGTTTTTCCTGGACGGGCCAAACCGCACCCCTTGAACCATGAAAAAACAAACCATTCCCCCTTGGCTAGCAAGCCTGATAATTTCTTCAAGTTGAAAATCGCAGGGTGGAGCTTTTGCGTACCCGGCGACGGGAACCACTCTGCCCGTTCCCTTGATAGCATAATGCCCCCATCCTTCCTTTCTTCTCCGTTGGAGCGCGGTGGCTTGCGACCGCCTCATATCCCGCCCGTGAGATAATCTATCCTTTTTTTTTTTTTCCGCAGTAAGCCTATTTTAATTTTTATTTTTTTTTAATCGATTCATCGAAAAACTAAAAAGCGCAAGAGTGTTTTACGTTTCCCCGAAGGTCTTTAAATTTAAAAGAAATTTGTTTTTTTACTTCCAAAGTTTTGAAAGGGGGGAACGCCTAGGTTTTCGCTGGAAATAAACATTGTTTTTATACACCTCGAACCACAGTTAACCGGACCCCAATCAGCAAAATTTGGTAAATGTTTCTCCAAAGATGACGCAATAAACAAGATTTTTTTTTTTTTTTTAATCGAATGCAAGTCAACTAAAAAGCAGAGTGGTTTTTAACGTCCCGAGTCTTTTAAATTTAAGAATTATGTTTTACTTAAAGTTTGGGGAAAAGGGGGAACCGCTTGGGTTTGCGCTGAATAAACTTGGTTTTTAATACAACCTCCAAAACGGTCGAGCCCCCGGACCAATAAACCCCTTTGGGTAAATTGTTTCCTCCAAACCTGACCCGAAAAAAAGATTTTTTTTTTTTTAATCGAATGCAAGTTCCCGAAACTAAAACGGCAGAGTGGGTTTGGTAGACTTCTTTTTCCATTTGAAAATATGGGTTTTACTTCAAAGTTTTGGGAAAGGGGAACGCTTTTTCGTTGCGCTTTGAAAATTAATTGTTTTAACCCCGACCGAATGAGGACCCAATCAGCATTTTGGTTTTTGAATGTTTTGATCTGCCAACAAAAGGAAATTGACCCAAAAACATTTTGTCCTTCAACGTAATTTTTTACCTCCTCCCAACGAAAGGGTGGACCGGAGGTTTATGTTTTCATCATGCTTTATAGGTTTTTCTGAACGAACAACGTTGAAAATCTTCATATGTTTGGAATCGTCTTTCAATTCGGTTTTTTGGTTTTTACGTCACACGTTGGTTCCCGCTGGAACGGAGCGGTTATTATACGCCCGTTCTAACAACCAGTCCGGCCGCAGCCTGGAACATCTCTCTCGCACCCAATCTCAACTGAGAGTGCACGGTCCCCCTTGGCCGCCCAAAACAAGCCAACAGCCCCCCCAGGTTCCCCAGGTCCCTGTGTGGGAACAGTTTTTTAAGTGTGGACATTACTCACCATAAGTTTTATGGGGTATGCAGTTTTAAAACTTCTTTATGTCAACGGGTCCTTATTGTTAAATTAAATCACCATATAGTATTGTTAATGCAGTTTTTTTAAACTTCCTATTATTCCGCGTCCTTGTATTGTACAATTTAAATTCACCCATAAGTCTCATTGTTTACAGATGCAGTTTTTTTTTTTTAACTTCCTATTTATCCACTGTCTGTAAATTGTTACAATTTCAAATATCACATAAGCTATTTGTTGGGTGCCCATTTTTAACTTTCATTAATTCAAACGTCCTGGTTTTAATTGGTAAATTAATGCAACCATAAGTTTAATTGTTGTGTGTTTTTTTACTTTCTATTAATTTCACGGTCTGGTATTTGTACAATTAGAGAACAATGGCCAAGAAAATGTTTTCCGAAAAAAAATAATACTTGAATAATAGATTCAAGTATTCTTATTATTCACAAACTTGGAAGGAAGAAAAAGGGGATTTGGAAAAACGATGAAGGAAAAGGGGAAGAGTAGGGGTGAGATAGAGATAAGAGGAGATTTGGATTTGTTTTGAAGGTCCCAAGATAAATGCCTTGCGTAACATCGAATGGCTCTCGTAAGAGCGCGGTTACGACCGACTGCTGGTTTCAAGTTTTCTATATATTTTTTTATATAGATATATAGAGCTTTATATGGATATAGAGAGACCTGGATTAGAATTTAAATTACGGGCTTCTTTCTTGGTCACGACATCATCCCCACAAGTTTTTCGTCGCATCGTCCCAGTAAACTTTTTTTTGAGATAATAACTGGCTACAACGTTTGCTCTAGGCCCGATCTCTCAACAACGGTGAAGAATCACTCAATATATAGAGAAGATATAGATATTTACCAAAATCTAATAATATAGATAGAGATATGTCCCATATATAACTATTTTCCATCCGAAATCGTCACAATCTTTTGTTTTGAGATTTTTGGTTTCACCAACAAAACAAAAACCAGGACAACAAGCCCGGAAAGGCGGCCAGCAATGGGTCGCCCCCGAACATGGAACTAATTTAGAAGAGCAAATGGTGTCTATAAGCGGATGGGATACTTATTGATTTGCAATATCCAATCATCATCCAGTTTCCCATCTCCGTTGTTTACCTACTCGGTTCCATTGTCTGAAATGAACGTCCAAACTGCGAGTTTTGAACATCGGGATCCCCAGAGTTTTTTCCCGACGGGGGTGCTTGGTGGGTGAAAAACAGAAATCCTAAAATTGGACGATCCCGGCCTCGTCTTTCGTGACACTGTTTTTATTTCCAGAACGATTGTGCGTGCAAAATTTTTCATGACATTCCGACCATCCTCAGGGAGGAGTAAGCCATTTTTGGGCGCGAAAGGCACCTCCAGTCTCGCATATTCTCAGATCTTTTTTTGCACTAATTTGAAACCTTTGGAAACTGGACTAAGGAAATGGTCCCATATGTCTTTCTGAGGCAAAAGTTTTGTTTTTTTCCCGTATCATCCTTGAGTACATAAACATGCAAAAGTTTCCAATTCGTAATCGAAACCACTCAACCCCGGTGTCGCTAATATATTTTCCGCCCAATTTTCTGCAACATACCTAAATGTAGGGGGACCCGGCTGCCCTGGGTAAACGTTATTCCATATAACCTCAACAAAACGAATATATTTGAATAGAGCCATCACGCTGTTAGATCTCCATTCGTCGGCCAAAATTTTCAATCAACCTACGTGGAATAAATGGCTTTCCCTGAATTTGGATACTTTGCGTGAAACGGTACCCCATTTTGAAAGGGGTTTTTCGGTTGGTTGCTAGGGAACAATATAGTCTTCCTACGCATACTCAAATTAATACCAAAGCACTAGTCATAAGAATGTACCTCCACTCGATTTGGTCAACAAATCCGCCCCACCGTTATACTCAAATTCATGCTGATGCCAACGAACAAACTCAACAACAGAACCCGAAATTACTGACATAAGGGATACTCACCTATTTTTCGCCGACGGACAAACAGACGATTAGACAAGGGGGTGAAAAAATAACGTCCCCATCCAACCTTCGGGTGGGGGAAGGTAAGAATAAGGTTCTTTTGTGGTTTTGGAAAACTTTAAAGCCCCCAAACGAAGATGCGAAATGGATAACTTCGGGTTCTAACCCGAGAGATCGAGTTATTTCCCTTCGTCACGCGAGTGGCAAAAAAGTTCAATTTAAGAGGACCCGAGACAACAGCCCGCATAGACCAAGTGGTATCACCCCTTTCACAACGGTTTTCACCTTTTTGTTTTTGCCCTTCCTTCCGCCTGGAATTTTTAACACATCGTAAACCACCACTTCCCGTGGTGAAAATAAATTCCAAAATTCAAAAAAATTAATTGAAAATACAAACCAAATAATTTTGGCGGTTTTGAGAACCACCGTTGTGGAAATGTGCCCACTCACGGCGGCGTTACGGTCCAACCTTGGTGGTAAGTTATTTTTCGTTATAAATTGTTTTAAAGAATAGTCCCCGACCTTTTAACACGTGGGTCGTAGGATTCCAAACTGGGCCGTTGGATAAGGGTCGATGAGATTCCACCTCTGATTTTTTTTTTCTTTTTGCACAAATGAAGTTGTCCCGGCAAAACATTTTGATGCGTTGGTGTTGTCTGATTCCTTCCTAAAATTCCCCTTTATCGTTCCAATCTTTAAATCGTTTTCACAGTTATTTTTGGCAATGGCGAAAGCATCGATTCCCTCGAGTTTCCTTTATTTTTGCCGCGATTCGGTTTTTTCAACAAGGGAAATCTTTGGGTTAACTGGATGGAATTGCAAGGAATGGATTCGAATGCAGGGGAATAATAAACGCCTGGAGCTCATCGGTCGATTACAATCAATAGCACACAACGAACTTAGTTGTTTTTTATAATTGTTGTTTCTTTGTTTGGTTTCCGGCGGGCTCAAAAAACTGAGGCACGCCACTCGGACGGGCAGTGGGGAAGTTCGCTCGGCTTTTTTCGTCCGCCCGAAAATTTTCCAAAGATCGCCGGCACGAGAATCCGGGGTCAACGGGGTTTTCCTTGGGGTTTTTAATTTTGGACACCGAAATAACGCTTGGGGTAAACAATGTGGGGTAGGGTTGAATAGGCCATTCCTATTTACTAAGTTTAAACCATAAGTGGTTCAAGCTACAGGGTTAATTTCACCCATCGGGACGGAGAAACTGTGGAAACCGAGCCCGCTTAGCGAGCCGTTTCCGGTGGGGTGCCGAACCGAGCGTTTTTTTAAATCCGCCAAAGTTCCCGCGGCCGATTTATCCTTGTTTTACAGGGGGCACAGCTGCCGCTAATCCTCAACAAGCACGACAAAAACGCCCAGTCAATGGGAGAAATGGGACACGACGAGCCTGAGGTACAATTTTAAACAAATTGGGGTTTAATTTTGTATACAATGGTGGATTTGTTAGGGGGGGGAGAGCCCACATAAAAAAAGCAAAACTACACCGAATTATGTAGAAATGCAATTATACTTTACAAGCACAAGGCACTTGGTTAACCATCACTACTTATAGACCCTGGCCGACCAAACGAACACACAACACAACCCAGACGTCGGGCGGTTGGATGTCGGTGGTCGCAAAAAAAACCAAACTAAAATAAACCTGAAATATTAAATTTCACAAGCGCAGGACAAAAATTTCAAATTACCCATTAAGACAGGGAAAGGATATCTTATAAACCGTACTTTTATGAGATAATAATCAGAGGAACCTGATATTGGGTGGTGGCCCTCATGGGCTTCCAATTTCGCAACAATATTTTTTAATTGTGAAACGAGGGAAAGAAATATCAACAATCAGTTTGGAAACTCTCCAAAAGTGGGAATAATTCAGTTTTTGTCCCTTCACAATCGTAAAACAAGGAACTATCGGTTTTTGACCTGCAAACCTTCTGGGGCCGGTGGGGAACAAAGAGGTGCCACGTAACCAGAACAGTCCTTCCCGGGGTTTCTGAGGGGTGCCTTCAACTGCCTGTTGCCAACTTAAAGTGAATTCCCACACGAGACTCTACGTCTGAAAACAAGAATGGGGAGTTAACGATGTCAAATCCTTTAACCCTGGTTTAAATAAATCCACTTCCATCCAGGAGCCAAACGAGAGAGAAGAACATCACTTCGGCAAGCTATAAAAATTTACAGAATTCAAATCGCTTTCGTGGTTTCCGTGTAAACAGATTTAGGACCATCCCTGAGGATCTAAAAACCAATTGGTGGAATCCGTGCCCAGCAAAGGGGCCCAATGCCATCATGGAAGGTGGATTAAGCCTGGGCATCACTCAAAAAATGGGAGTTGCAAAGGGCTATGTATTGTAAGCCCAAGTTCAATGAGCCTCATGGTAAGCAACGGAAAATTGTACGAAATTCCCACTTCCATAAGGTTTTTCCTTGTTGTTTTAATTTTTTTGGTTTAAACATTTCCCTTATTCCCCGTTGGCGGTTTAAGAACTTTCATCCACTGCCTTGGGGGGGGGGGGGTCCCCAAGGAAGGGGGGGGGGGGAGGGGTCGTCAATTTTTCACAATTGCCATAAAATCCAAGTTTTTAATTACTAATGGTTTTAATTAATACAAAAAGCCTGCGAGAGAGTAAACGAACATAACTTCGTAAAGAGCTACATCGATTCCTGCCGTTCGGTAACGGAAACGAAGGCCCGTTTTGTTTTAGCCTCCTGCCCAAGGAACGAAGCTCTTTGAAAAATTCTTTTTGGGGTGTATTCCCGTTTTTCCCCCCACATGACCCGACAGTTTCAGGGTCACGCAGGTTGGGGCGAGTTTGAATTTAAGGATTCCCCAAGGACTTCGGTTTATTTGGAAATCAATGGCGTTTCGCCGCTTCCAGGTTTGCAGTAGGTGCTCTTCAGACCACTCAACCCAGGAACTTCATGGTGTCCTTTGGGTGATAATTTTCAAAACAAAATGGAACTGACGCGGAGCAATTGGTCCAGGAAAAACTTCGGATGTTATTTCACCAAGAATTGTGCAAAGTGAGGCCCCCACTTCCCTTCATTATTTTAATTTTGTTTTACTCCGGTCAAAACAAAAACAGTTTTTTTTTTATTTTATTTTTTTATGAACGAAGTAATCTGGAAAATTTTATTTTTAAAGACCACTTTGGGCAACATTTTTAAAGTTTTGGTTTTCAAATATTTTTTTTTTTCCAAGGCAACAACTCAATGAAGATTCTTCAGCTTGAAACTTGGTTTTGCAGAAAAAAGGTGTCCTCCTCGGTGGGTCCTCCGAAACGACAACTCCACTTTTGGTTTAATTTTATTTTTCATAATTTCTCCTCAAACCGTGAAATTGATTTCAGGTTGATGGAATTAAACCCGATTATTCACTTCAAAAACGCATATCGCCTTGTTTTCAATCGGATACCCTTAGACCGACAACTCCACAAGGCCCTGAGTTTCCACAGCCTTGTAGGGCAGAACCCAAATGGCCCAACTTGAAAGCCTTCAAAAACATAAATTCCTGGCTTTGCCCCATTGGTTTTTGGGTAACAAGGCTTTTTCGTCTTCCAACTTCCACCGGGGGTTACAAGGAAAAACGGGACTGGAAGCGAGTTGTTGGGCTTTTTGGTGTGGGCCCAAAAAGCCCCAATTTCTTTATTTCCAGAACTGCAAACAGAGGAATCCTGGCATTTAACTGTCCCGTGGAATCACACTTAATGCGCAGGAAGTTCGGATCTGGAAATTGGTTAACAAAAAACAAAAATTTTTGGGAGATTTTTATGAAATCCAGGGACATTTGGGGGCCCCTGTTCTACTGGGGAAAACCAAAGGGACAATGTTTCAATTCGATGGGGGGATTACCGCCGGCAAGTCGCTATCTGCCAAAGCTTCAAGGGTTTGGCCAATCCGGTTGGGGGGGATTGCAAGGAACAACCTCCTGGTATTTGGCGATTCCCAAAGCCTGTTCCTTTTTTTGGGTCCGGGTGTTCAAAATTCAAAATCATTTGAGACACTAAATTGCAAAGTATTAATGCCACACAAAATTCCCAAAAAAATTCAAACATTCCCAAACCGAAACCAGTCAATTTTTGAAAAACGCAAGGAAACGAATCCTCCAAAGGTCCCTCATGGGGAGCCCAGGACAGAGAAAAAACGTTAAAACCGAAGGGAAAATCGTCCCCACGCTTGCCTGGCTCCCAGAAAATGGGAGGGTGGGGTTGGATGGGTGGGGTGAAATGTTTGCCCTTGGTGGGAATGTCCATCAACACACAAATGGGTGGGGGTGAATTGACCCTCTCAAACCGGGTGAGAAAATTGGAGTTGTACCTTTAAACCTTCCTTGGGCCTGAACTATGCTTTTTTGGCAGGACCTTGTTTTTTTGGTTTCAATTTTCTTCTTTTTTTTTGTTTTTTTTTCCTTTCCTTTCCCTTTTTTTTCTTTTAACAGACAGGATGGGTTGTTGTTTTTCCCTTAACTCCAACCGTTTTTTTATTCTTTTGGGGTGTGGTGCCTCTACAAATACCCTGGTGGCCTTTCTTTCTGGGATTTTGGAAGAGGTTGAATATCCCTGGGCCCTTTCCTAACCATTTTTTCCCATCAACACTACTCCGTAACCAGGCTTGTTCAACGCATGAAATGGTGCCGGAAGGAAGAAAAGTCCATCCGAACCTAACCATTTTCATTACTTTTAGCCCTCCAAAATAAACCTGCTAATGGCTAGATGAGAATCCTAAGAACCCATTTTTTCCAACCTGGGCAACATGTTCATTTCTGTTTTCTGGCAAAGGCCCTTATTTGGTCCCCTTTTTCCCCATTTGGGGGTGGTGCCCAGGCCAAAATCTCGCTGGCTGGGGAGTGTGGAAAAACATTAACTAGCCCTTTTTTTTGCCCTGCTTTCCAATCGGGGGTGGGGACAACCCCAGCGACTCGGGGTTAACCTTGAGCATGGCTTCTGGGCGCTCCTAACTAAGGGTGGCTCTCTAGCCCGATACTGGGTTGGCCCTTTCCCTCCTAGCACCACACTTGGTTTGCTTCCCCTTACACATACTGTGCTCTTCCTGGCAACTAAAAACTACGGTGGCCTTTTCCCTGGCCACTAACTGTGCTCTCCTGGCAACTAAAAACCCCACTGTGGCTCATTCCTGGACACTTGGACAGCCCTTAACCTGCCGGAACCCCCAAAGCCTGGTGCCCTCTCTCCCGCTTCCCCACCTTCAATCCATGTCCCAACATCCCAAGCCATTACACCATAACCTTGGGCCTGCACCTAAATCTCTTAGCAGTGCGGGCCTGCCAAACAATGGAACAGCAAGCCCGAATCCATGTCAAGTCTATAAGTCCCCTAACCTTACACTTAACTTGGGTTAGGGAACTCCTACCGACAGGGTTTTAACGTTGTCCCCCGCACTCACTTTCTTTCCTCATTTTGCCATAATCCGCAATTCACCCAACATTTAGTTCCCCATTAATTCCACAGTGCACAACACCCCAAGTCCCCCACACACCATCCAAAACCTTTTCCACTTTATGTGAAAAACAAAACACAGTCCCTCCGAATCACTTTGGTTCAAAAAATTTAACTGGGTAACTTTTTTTCATCAAACCCCACCAATTTTGTCACTATCGTCCGTCCGTCCGCTGGGGCCCCTCCTCTCATACTGCCTAATGTTTTTTTTATTTCCAACAATTTAACAGAGACATAAAATTTTCTCTTCACCAGCCCATTGGACTCTCAAACGCTTACAGCCCATTTCAGTTCTTTTTTCCCTCAACAAGCACTCCTTTTGTCATCCACCTTGGTTTTTAGGTGTGTTTAAACCGCTCATGCCTGTAAAAAAAAAAAATGTCCTCCATGCTTTTTTTTCCAATAATACCCCAAATCCCTTCGTGCCACTCTTAATGCTTTCTTGTTTCCCTTCTCCAATTTTTTGAAAAATCACTTTCGGTCCATTTTCCCAATCAAATTTTAACATCCCAATGGCCTGCTTTTGCTCATTTGGAAGGGAGTGAGGGAAATGAATCCTCATTTACCTTACATGAACCCGCCGCTTCGCAACGCTTTCAAAGGGGTTCCCCCCGCCCTCAAATGGGGTTTGGTTGGGTCCCCTTACCCTCATTTTTTCTTCCAGGGTTTTCAACGAAGGTCCCCCGGTAAACCCCAATCGGGGGGAGTGGGCCCCCCTCTCTTCTCGGAGGTTCACGGAAATAGGTTTAAACCCCAATCGGGGAGCGGACTCCCCATCTTCTCATATAACTTTCCCTGAAGACAGATAAACCCCATTCAGCCTTAGCCAAAACCACTTCGGTGGTGGGGCCTTCAGAAGGTTTGAAGACCAAAGTGGAACACACCGCAGTTTGGCACCGCTTTTACTCACTTGCGCTACACCCGAATTTCCTGTGAGGCCCAAGAAAGAACCAAAATCCATTTCTAAAGCCTGCCTCCTGGGGTGCAGCCCTCCAACTCTGCAAGAAACATCGCGGAAGCGTCCCAATTATGGTTTCCCGTTTTTCAACCCTGGCTCAGTTTCTGTCTGGTGGCTATTTTCTACTCCTCCGTCCACCTCCACCAAACCGACCACTGTACGAACAATAAAACCAGTCCCTCTTACATTCCCCCACTGTAGCGTCATTTAACGAAACAAATTGGCCAACATGCATTTTTAATGGGGAATTCCTGGGCTAATTCCCTTTTCTATTTAATAACACACTTAGGCCCCTTTTTCCCCGCACAGATTATAATATATTAATATATATATACTATATAAAATATATAACCATCCGTTTTGGTGCAAAACGCATGCCGATTTTAACTCAAAATCCCTGTAGAAATGCATCCTTCACAAGCTGAAAGGTTTTATCAAATAATCAAATGATGGACAGAATCTTGGATTTCGAACCTGAAACTAAATTTTAAATCATTCAGCCGTGCAAATTCTCAAGCCTCTCCAAATTTTCATCTAAATGCATCCACAATTTTTTTGAGATGTTCCTTTTCACATACAGACGATTCACGTATTCCTACATTTTCCATGAAGTCTATTTGGCATTTTTAGAAGTTTCAGAAATTTATGGTTAACAATCCCCTTTTCAATCAAAATGCTTGAAAATGTTTAAACCGAATTTGATGATAAATTTCAATGCTAACCAGGCCAAAAAAGTTATGCCCCCTGCAAAGAGACGAACCCATGGTCCACGGCTTAAAAAAAAAAGACTTTAACAAAAACAAGAAAACAACAAATCATTTTTGGGAAGTCATGCGTTGAGAATTACACACCAAAATCAAAATCAGAATAGCAAGAAAACAACACAAATGACTCTTTGTACATTTATGATAAAAACGGAAAACGACAAAATATATAAAGCCAACTTCCCTGCATAATACAAACAAACAAACGTTAAAGGAAAACAGTGAAAAACAAGGCTGAAGGGACTAAAAACTGGGGGGTTGTTGGGTGGGGAAAAGGGGAATGCAAGGGGGGAAGGGAATGGACGCAGAAAGTTGAACAAAACCACCTTGTTTCCCTTCATCCCCACTCTAATCGCCTTCTGGCAACTTCCTGCAAGGTTTTCTCCCAAAACATGGGTTTTAAATCTAACGGGGGAACACGGAAAAGTCGGGGAAGACAGAGGATTTGGAACGGAGGGTCAGAAATAAACCCTTTAGGTGTTCGTGGGCTTAAATGCACCAAAAAAAATTTTAAAATGTGGATGGGAAAGCAGGAACAGAACAAAAGTGGCCAAGAAAGAAGGGAAAGGGAAAGATGACAGGCACGGCAAGGAAAGAAGCAGACTTTGCGTATTAATCCAAGTTACTCGCACCCTTGAATTAACCTTTTACGGTTTAACCTGCCCAGGAGAAACTCAAGAAATTATTGTTAACATTAACAAGTTACACCAAAAAATTAATAATATAAGAGAAAATAAAAGGAAAAAAAACTGTTAACAAGCAATCGAGTTAAGGTCCGTTTGTACCTTTTTTTTTTACCCTCTGGCAAATGAACATGTTATCCGTGCTACTGCCAATGAAAAGGCTGGGGTGGTCCTTCATCCTCGGAGATTGAGGCTGAGGAACGTGGGGCAACAGACAAACAACTCGTCTCCTGTTGCAATGCATTTGTGGTTTGTTACTATGCATCGTGGTTGGGGAAGCCAGCAAGGTGGGTACCGAGGTGTAAAACGAGTCAAATTTTTGTGTAGAAGGAATGGGTGAAGGTTTTGGGGATGTGTCTTTTTACCACTGAGTTTACCATTTTACGACTCCAATCAATCTTTGGATTGAGAAAACCCACCCTTTAAGATGAAGTTTCCAACCTTTAATGAATATCTAAGATGAATTAACTTTAAATTAATTAAGCATTGAAAAGGGGAAAGGTTTAGGGTAAGTATGGTTGGTCTCAAACTCGCTAAACCCGCTTTTGGCCCGCCTCTGAAACCATGCTCGATTTGGCGGCCGCTTTTCACAGGCCGTAACTTGGTTTTGTTCCGACCCTTTTTGCTCGAGGCCTGCCCTCCTTTGGGGAAGGGTCAAAAGTTTCGGATGGGTTGAAGGAATTAAGAACATACATGAGGTTCAGACCTTAGTTTTTATTTTTTTTGTGCTGTTTCCTGCTTGTTACAAAATTACTTAATATTACGTTGCTGTTACAGTCCCCCTCCATCAAGTCCAAGTTAACAACGGCAATTTTGCAAAACAGCAAACCAGAATTTTTAAAGTTTACATGAACAAAATAATCAATGGTGAAGAATCCCTTTAAAAATTAAATAATTCTCAAATCCAAATCCGGATCTTCACCAAAATCGAAGGAATTCGTCCTGGTCACACACCCAACCTGCCCAC
>JAXMNL010000186.1:2212-15995 GCA_035128595.1 Eptatretus atami | reverse complement strand
GTGAATCCGCCATTTTTATGTTATTCGCTCATTTTTTATGTTTATTCCCGCCATTTTTTTTATGTTTAATTTCCGCATTTTTTAATGTTTCGTTCGGAAAAATCCGCCCAATTTTTATGTTAATTCCGCCATTTTTTATTTTGGGGGTTGAAAATCCAGCATTTTTTTATGTTCGTGAAATCCCGCCCTTTTTAAAAATGTTAAATCCCCGCCCCATTTTTTTATGTTCGGTGAATCCCCCACCAAATTTGTTTTTAAAATGTTTCGTGGGAAATCCCGCCATTTTTTTAAATAATTAAAAATCACCCATTTTTTTTTTTTATATTAAAATCCGCCAGTCCTTTTAAACTGTTATTTGCCATTTTTTATGTATCCCACATTTTTATGTTATCCACTCATTTTTTTTATGGTTTCGTGAAATTCCCGCCATTTTAAATGTTACGTGAAAAAAATCCCCACCATTTTTTTTAAAAAAAAATGTTCGTGGAATCCCCGCCATTTTTTTATGTTATCCCACTTTTTTTTTATGTTTATCCGCCATTTTTTATAATGTTTTAAATTCGCCTTTTTTTTAATGTTATCCACCAATTTTTATGTTAAATTCCCGCCATTTTTTTATGTTAAAATCCCATTTTTATGTTTAATCCACCATTTTTTTTAATGTTAATCCACCATTTTTTAATGTTTAAATCCCACCATTTTAAATGTTTATTTCCCATTTTTTTTTTATTGTTCCGTGAAATCCGCCATTTTTTTTATGTTTTTTATCCCCAACCCATTTTATGTTATCCCGCTCTTTATGGTTCGTGAAATTCCCACCATTTTTTTTTATGTTTTATCCGCCCATTTTTTAATGTTCGTGAAAATCCCCGCAATTTTTAATATGTTTTTTCGGGAAATCCACCATTTTTTATGTTTTTTTATCCCCGCCCATTTTTTATGTTTCCGTGAAAAATCCGCCCCAATTTTTATGTTTATCCCCGCCATTTTTATGTTTTGTGAAATCCGGCCCCATTTTTTTTTAATGTTTTCGTTGGAAATCCCACCAATTTTTAATGTCATGAAATCTGCCAATTTTTATATATTTATCCGGCCCATTTTTTATATTCGTGAAATCCCCGCCTTTTTGTTATCTCCAACCCATTTTTAGCAAACCGCAAGTGAAGCTTTCCCAATACTTAAACGCCGTGCAAACAATGATTAGAATAGGAAAAAAACCACAACAACCAAAAACCAACACAACACAATAACCTGACGATTTCGAATCCCGTTGGGTCACGTTGGCTTTATGACCCCTGCTTTTTCCCCGGTTGTTTTTTTTAAACGCTTTGGTGCGGTGTTAATAAACACGATTGGTTTTTTTAAATTTTCTATCCTTGTGGAATATTACTTAACGCGTGGCACATGAGAAGAAATAAGGAAAACAACAACAACACAAATTAACCTGGGCAAATTTTTGGAAAAATCCCGTGTCCGGTTTGGCCTAATGAACCCTTTTGGCTTTCCTGGTTTTTTTTTTGGGTCTTCTGTTTTTTTTTTTGTTTATCGGTTTTTTGACAATGGGGAATGAATGCCAATGCCGGGGAAAGATAAAGGCCATCGGGTCCGGAGAAAATGAAAAGGACCCAAAATAAATTATCAAGACATGGTGTAATATTTTCCCTCCACTGAAAAATTTTTTAATAAAAGATTACCTCCGCCATCCATCAAATAAAATAATTTTTTAAATCCGTGAAATTTCCATTTATTTTGATCCGCTGAATCCGAATTCCAAAGGCCCGAAAGTAACCGGAAAATTTGGCGTAAATACAGTTGTGGAACAAGTTTTTTATAGGTTTAAAAGTCAGAAAGGCGATTGGTAAGAAGACTTCCCTACATTCCAATTGGGATTTTTTAATTTTTTTTTAAAAAGATGAAAATCCCTGTCCCTTTGGCGGTTGGGTAGTTTTTTTTGTCGTTGGGAAAGGTAATGTGAAGGTAAATATTAATTTTTTTTAAAAGGATGAGAATTTCCCTGTTCCCCCCTAGGCGGTGGTTAGTTTTGTTTCCCGTTGTGAAAGGGTAATGTTTTTGAGGTAAAATAATTTAATTTTTTTTAGAATTTTGAGATCCCTGTTTTTAAAAGCGGTTGGGTAGTGTTCCCCCCCCCCCCGTTTGTGAAGGTAAAAATGTTGATGGAATTTTTTTTTTTTTTTTCCCAAATGAAGATATTCCCCTGTTCCTAAAGGCGGTTTGGGTAGTTTGTTTGGTTGTTGAGGTAAAAATAATTTGAGGTAATAATTTTATTTTTTGCAGAAATGAAGTATCCTTGTTTTTTCCTAAAAAAACGCGATGAGTTTGGTTGTTTGTGAAGGTTAATTTAAGGTAAAAATATATTTTCATAGCCAAAAAAAGAACTTTTAATTTTGATATATTTAGGACAGCCGAATTTTAAGAAGAAATTCTACGTTTTCGGCTTTCTAGGCTTTTTGCCCTTATTCCATAATTAAATGTTCCGGTGGAATCCCACTCATTTTTTTAAATGGTTATCCCCCACCAATTTTTTTTATTGGTTCGTGAAATCTATCAATTTTTTTATCCTTTCGTGGGAAATCCCACCATTTTTTTATGTTTTCCCGTGGAAATCCCCATTTTTTTTAAATGTTCCGTGAAATCCGCCACATTTTTTTTTATCCACCATTTTTTATGGTTAATCCGCCATTTTTATGTTTATCCCCATTTTTATGTTCGATCACCATTGCATGTTTCGATTTTTATAAAATTTTCGTGAATCCCGCGCATTTTTAATTGTTATCCGCCATTTTTTTATGTTTCGTGAAATCCGCCATTTTTATGTTATGTTTTAGCGTGAAATGCCCGACCACTTTTTTTGAATGTTAACTCCACCATTTTTTACTATCCATTATATCCAATCCGACCATTTGTTTATGTTATCCCCGCTATTTTTATGTTTAATCCCCATTTTTAGTGTTATCCCGAGCCATTTTTGTTATATGTTCGTGAATGTATCCACCATTTTTTTGTCGGACCGCCTTTATGTTATCGCCATTTTTTATGTTTTCGTGAAATCCCCATTTTTTATGTTAAATCCGCCCATTTTTATTCTGAAATCACAGTATTCTGATTAATCCCGCCATTTTTTTTATGTTTGATATCCACCATTTTTTTGTTTGCGTGAAATTGCACCATTTTATGTTCGAAATCCCACACCCATTTTTATGTTTTCCGGAATCCACATTTTTTTAAATTTTATCGCCGCATTTTTTATGTTATCCCGAAATTTTAAAGTTTATCCGCCGCCATTTTTTTTTTATGTTCGTGAATCCACCAATTTTTATGTTCGTGATATTAATCCGCCATTTTTTTTATGTTCCGTGAAAAATCCATGCAAATTTGTTTAATTTCGTGAAAATCCCTCCCATTTTTATGTTTAATTCGCCATTTTTTTAATGTTTCCGTGAAAACCCGCACATTTTTTTAAATCTGGCAATTTTTTATTCCACCGACATTTTTATGTTAATCCCGCTATTTTTTATGTTTATGGCATTTAAAATTACCACATTTTTATGTTGGGGGAAATCCGCCATTTTTATGTTCGTGAAATCCACCATTTTTTTTAATGTTCTTAATCCGCCATTTTTATGTTCGTGACAATCCGCATTTTTTTTATGTTCGTGGAAAATCCCCGCCATTTTGTTAATTTTATCCACCATTTTTATGTTTATCCGCTCATTTTTTATGTTATTCGCCATTTTTATGTTTAATCCACCATTTTTTATGTTTTATCCGCATTTTTATGTATCCCGTAAGTTTATCCCCATTTTTATGTTATTCCCATTTTTAATGTTTCGTGAAATCCGCCATTTTTTAATGTTATCCCGCCATTTTTTTATGTTTGTGGAAATCCCAATATCCGATCCACCATTTTTATTTCAAATCGCATATTTCGTGTATCCTCCATTTTTTATTGTTTGAATCCGCCATTTTTTTTTTAATTGTTCCGTGAATTCCACCATTTTTATGTTTTATTTTCCGCCATTTTTATGTTCGGGTGAAATCCCCATTTTTATGTTCGTGAATCTCACGCCATTTTTTAATGTTCGACTCCCAGCCATTTTTATTAGTTTCCGCCTTTTGTTAAAATCTCGCGTTTTATGTTATCCGCGCCCATTTTTTTTTTATTCTTCGTGAAATCCACCCATTTTTTATTATATCGCCATTTTTTATGTTTCCGTCGAAACTCCACACCATTTTTTAAATGTTCGTGAAATCCCACCATTTTTTAAATGTTATCCCATTTTTTCAAGGTTTCTGAATCCCAGCCATTTTTATGTTGGGATCCGGCCATTTTAATGTTTATCCATCCATTTTTAATGTTTTATCCGCCCATTTTTTAAATGTTTATCTATTTGTTAATCCCACCATTTTTATGGTTTTGTGAAATCCACCACATTTTTATGTTCGTGCAATCCTGCCATTTTTAATGGTTTCTAAATCCCAGCCATTTTTATGTTGTAAGTCCGCCATTTTTTATGTTATCCCACCAAAATTTTTTTTAATGTTTTATCCCGCCCCATTTTTTAGTTTCCCCGTGAGATCGCAAATTTTTTTATGGTTTTTTTCGGAAAATCCACCATTTTTTTTTGTTTCCGTGAAATCCCACCATTTTTTATGTTTAATCCGCTCTCATTTTTTTATGGTTTTTTTCGTGAAAATTCCGCCAATTTTTATGTTATTTGGGCCAATTTTTATGTTTTTCGTGAAAATCCGGCATTTTTTATGTTTCGGGAGGAAATGCCACACACCATTTTTTATGTTTCGCCGAACATCCCCATTTTTATGTTATTCCGCCCATTTTTTTATTTCGTGGGAAATGCATTTTTTTTATGTTTTTATCCCGCCCCATTTTTATGTTTTCGGTGAAATCCCACCATTTTTTTTAATTTAATTCCGCCCATTTTTAATGTTCGGGAAATTCCACCAATTTTTTTTTTATGTTTTCGTTGAAAAAATCCACCTTTTTTATTGGTTCGTTGAAAATCCCCGCCCAATTTTTTTTATGTTATCCACCATTTTTTTAATGGTTATCCGCATTTTTTAATGTTATCCGCCCATTTTTTTATGTATCCCACCATAAATTTTATGTTTTTATCCGGCCATTTTTTAATGTTATCCACCCCAATTTTAATGGGTTATCCACCATTTTTTTAAGTTAAATCCGCCCATTTTTTTTTTATGTTCGTGAAAATCCACCCCATTTTTTATGTTTCGTGGAAATCACCATTTTTTTTATGTTCCGTGAAATCCCCCCGCCATTTTAAATGTTATCCACCATTTTTTATGTTATTCCCTCCCCCACCCATTTTTATGTTATCCGCCATTTTTTTTAAATGTTTAAATGCAATATGGGTTGCAACGGCCGCATTAGAGGGTCTCCACCGGAGAGGTGGTAAGAAAACCATGTTGGGAATGTGACCATTTTTTTGTAAATAACATGTTTATGGGTTGTGTGGGTTTTTTCGTGCCCACACCACACCGCGGGAAATGGCACAGCGGGTTCCAAACGATGAGCCTATTAACAAATGATTGGAAGTGCAAGACCACATTCAAGAACTCCACCAACGATTCCCACAATTGAAATGTTTTTAGAACTGGGTAAACCAAAGGACAATACCAAAATTTGTCCTTCACATGGGTTTCTTATTTTTTTACCCTCCCCGCCAACGAAGGTAAACGGAAGGTTTAAAAATGTTTTCAATACAAACTGTTTTTTTGTTTCTGGAACGCCCGAGAATTGAAAAATTCTCAATCATGTTCGGTCTGTCTCAAATTTTTTTTTTGTTATGTGTTGTATTGTAAAATGTTACGTCTGGTTGAAGTGGCGATCAACTCCACGAACAACTTTTTTCAGAATATCTTTCCCGTCAAACTTTTTACCCAGAGGATCCCGAGTACAAAAAGGGAGGCCTGCCCAATTGTTTTTTTTGACTATCCGGAATTGTCCCAGATCAAAGGTGGGGGGACAGTGAACCAATCATTCTTGTAATAACCGGAATGCGACAAAAAATGGTTTTCCCCCCCCGCTATACGTTGAAAAAATGTTCCAAACGATAACAAATTTGAAAGTTGAAAAAAACATCAAACCCTCACAAATTCTGAAGCAGAATTTTTTATGATAATCCTAATCATTTATTAAAAATCAAGATTTTCCCTGTCCCGGGATGGGGACAAGATTGACCGGTTTTCCCAAAATGGCAGTAATACCCTACGTATAACGTCGTTCCCAATGGACGGGATTGTTTAAAGTATAAGGGGGGGGGGGTTTGGGACCCATAAAAAAAGATGGATACTCCGGAAAAAATTTGCTTTCCAAGAATTATAAGTCCCCAATCAACAAATTGGCAACCAATGTTTCAAAAGGTCCCCCCAAGGTGGCAGGAAAACGTCCACAGGCAAATGAATTTCCATCATACCTGTTGGGCCTTAACCGCTTTTGAACACCTTCTTCTTTTGTCCCCTATTTTGGGTTTTGGTCTGTCCCCTGTGGAGCAAAGGATATCTCAAAAAGTTATCCAAATGGAATATATTTCCTTTGGTAGACCAGGTTGGGTGTTGTGTGCTATAACATTTTGGGTCCATGATCCAGAATCCAGATCCCGGATACTCCGATTTTTTTTAAGAAAGTAAATTCATTCAGCCCTTTGAGAGATATGGCACGAATAAAATGTATGCATATAACATATATATATAAATATAAATTATTTTATAATATATATATATAATATAATATACGTTCATCCCCCCGTTTAATCGAGCGGGGTTAACGTTCCCAACCCCCCACCCCCCCCGCCGAGAAGGTGGAAAAAATCCGTGTGCCGCCTCCCCCAAAATGCCTATTTTTTTATAACGCGGTGTTCCAGATTTTGGGTTTTTTTGGATTTTTTAATATCGAGGTGAATTTAAATTAAACGCTGGGGGTTGGTGGTGTAAACACGATTTGGGTTTGATTTAATTAGCGAGTGTTATGGGGCGGGGTGGGGACACATTGGTTTTATTCGAGTGATTATAAAACCGCTTGGGTGGTGTATAAACACGAATTGGGTTTTTGAATTTTTATAGCGAGTGAATATTAAACCACTGGGCCGGTTGTGGGTAAAACACGATTTTGGGTTTTCTTTGATTTTTATAGCGAGTGGGAATATTAAAACGCTTGGGCGGTGGGTATAACACGATTTGGTGGTTTGATTTTATAGGCCGCGAAGGGGAATATTAACGCCTTTGGGGCGGTGTTAAATAAAAACGAAAATTGGGGTTTGATTTAATAAGCGGTGAATTTACGCCTGGGCAGTTGTGTTAAACACGTTGGGTTTTTTGATTTATATTCGAGTGAATTTATTTAACGCCTTGGGCGGGTGGTATAAACCACGAATTGGGTTTGAATTTATAGCGAGTGGGATATTAAACGCCTGGGGTGGGTGGTAATAAACCCGATTGGGGTGATTTTTTATTAATCGGAGGTGAATTTATTAAACGCTTTGGGCGGGTGTATACACGATTGTTTTTGTTTTGCGGTGTTATTAAACGCTGGGCCGGTGTTATAACACAATTGGGGTTTTATTTTTTATCGAGGTGATTATTAACGCCCTGGTGGGTTGTTAAAATAAACACCGATTGGGTTGTTTTCGAGTGAAATATTAAACCTAGGACGGTGGTGTATAACATCGATGGGTTTTGATTTAATTATCGAGTGATTTTATTAAACTTTGGGGGCCGGTGGTAATAAACATGAATTTTTGGGTTTGGATTTATAAAGCGAGTGATATTAAACGGCTGGGGCCGGTGGTGTTAAAAACACGATTGGGTTGAAATTTTGCGAAGTGAATTTCGCGGGCCGTGGGTTAAACCCCACGAATTGGGGTTTGATTTTTTTAGCGAGTGAATTTAAAAACCGTGGGCCGGGTGGGTATAAACCACGAAATTGGGGTTTTGAAATTTATAGCGAGTGAATATTTAAACGCCTTTTGGGCATGGTTGTTCAAACGAATTGGTTTTTTGAATTTTAATATGAGTGTTTACGCTGGGCCCGGTTGGTGTAAAACGATGGGGTTTTTGATTTAATAGCGAGTGAAATATTTACGCTGGGCCGGTTGGTAATAAACACGATTGGGGTTTTTGAATTTATAGCGAGTGATTTAAAAACGCTTTGGGCGGTGTGTAAACACATTGGGGTTTTTTGGATATCCGCGAGTTTGAAAATTATTAACGCTTTGGGCAGTGGTTGGTAACCACGATTTGGTTTGAATATAAAGCGGAGTTGGGAAATATTAACGCTGGGCGGTGGTGGTAAAACCACGGAAAATGGGGATTTTTTTGAAAATTTAAGCGGAGTTTTTTGAAATATTAAACGCTGGGCGGTTGTTGGGTAAACACGATTGGGGTTTTGGAATTTTAATAGCCGAGTGGAATATTAAACGCTGGGGCTGTGTGTAAACACGATTTGGGGTTTTTTTGATTTATGCGAGTTGAAAATATTTAAACGCTGGGCAGTGTGGGGTGTAAACACGAATTGGGGTTTTGATTTTATTAGCGAGGTGAATATTAAAACCCTTGGGGGCGGATGTTGGTCAAATTTGGGTTTTGGATTTTTAAATAGCGAGATGAAAATATTCGCCTGGGCGGTGGGTGTAAACACCGATTGGGTTTGAAAAATTTTATAGCGGGAGTGGAAATGATTAACGCCTGGGCAAGTTGGTGAGTAAAAACGATTGGGTTTTTTGAATTTTTATATCCGAGTGATTATTCAAATCGCCCTTGGTGGGTGGGTTATAAACAACCGAATTTGGATTTTTGATTTAATATTTGAGTTGGGAATATAAAACACGGGGTTCCCCCAACCGGGGGAAATTTTTCCCCCCAGGGGGGAAATTTTTTTTGGGTGTTTTTCAAGGGGGAAATCTAAAGTCCCTGTGAATTTAAATTCCCTGGAAATTAAATCAGAAATAAATTTTAGAAAATTATTTCCCAGTAAATAAATAGCCCTTCTGTTTTCCTTTTCCTCTTCTTTCAGGCGTAACAATTGTGTCCCATCTGCAAACAAAAGACCCCCTTTGGGGGGAATGTAAAAGCAATGAAGCCATTCCAGAATGAAGCAAAACACCTTCCAAGGATGCCCCCCATCCCGAACTACAAGAACAAAGGAATCCGGAATACTTTCCCAAGCTGAAAAACAAAGTTATCTTTGAAAAAAGATGAAAAAGACTTGGAACCTTCAAACTTGGGAAAAAAAACGTTTTCGGGTCAGCAAAACGGACGGGCTTATGTGGAAAGCCGGTCCCCCCCCATACGAAAGGTCTTCGTACAAGATTTGCGAGGAGAAGAAACCCACAACAACAAATGGGTGAAACAATTGGGTTGGGAAGCCCCCTGGTAATATGCCTGCAGTTGGCGTGAAAGTTTGGGTCCACTTGGTGAAGGCTTTGCCCCACATAATAACAGATGGACCCCCAGATATCCCTTTCGAACAACAAATTCGGGGTTCACGGAATCAAATGATAATGGGCTGAGAGCATCAAAAGAACCCAAGTTTGTTTTTCAGCAAGGTTTTCGAGGGGTTCCAACTAAGTTTTTTTTTTTTTCCGATTCAATCGACGAAAATCGACAGATGTTTGCCCCAAATCCTGTCCCCCCAAGCTTGTTTTGGGTCTTTGTTTTCCGTTACTAACCAACCCCTCGAAAAAGGAATTTGCCCAAGAATGAATTCTCCTCCTTTTTCTACTGCAAAACCTCTCCAGACCCCACCGAAACCCAACAAAGCTTCAGGAATGTTGATGGGACCTTTATCATTGGACTTTTTTCCGAAAGAACAAGCAAACAATCAAGCTTGGGGAGTCCTCTGGTTTTGGGGGGTTTGTGCAAACGGATAAAGAATGAGTGCCGCCGCCAGCCTGCCTCGGCTTTCTTCCGATCTCGGGGGGTTTCCGTCAACGCCTCGTCCAAGGCAAAAAGATCTCCGGCAGTGGAAAAATCGACCACATGTCTGATCCACAAGAGGCCCGTTTTGGCCTTCGAGAACTCTCCCCAAGAACCTTCACAAGCAGCCATCTTCGAGACTGTCCCATGCAAAAGTCGGTCCAACCTTTAATCAGGGTTTTTTTTTCCCGCTCTGAAACACTTTCGGCTGTTTCCGATCGGCTTCCTGTGACGGCATTGAAGCCGACCACGAATCGTTGGCTTGTTTCATCTCAAGGTGAGGTGGCCTTTCCAAAGGGAAAATGTTTGGCACGCGAGTTCCCCTGGGAATTGGTTTTGATGAAGGTGGTAGCCCCCTCCCTTCGGGGCCCCAAAGAGAATGTTTGTGCCTTCTGGAGGCGTTTTTGAAAGGGTGGAAAGGTTTTTCCGTGTGGGCGCTGGTCCCTAACCTTGTATCCCGATATTTTTCAGTGCAATTGATCGAGCTTTCAAAACAAGGAAAAACTGCAGGGGCAAAGGGACCAAACATTTTCTTTTTTTTCAAGTCCGGAACAAGATTTCAGAAGCTTTTTCCCCCCGTGGGCTAAACTGGGACTGTGAAGAAAAGAGGGCGGGGAAGTGGGGAGTTTTTTTTTCCCTCAAATTCCTCGGCTTTCTGAAAACGAAATGTGTGGAGGAAAATATGGGAGGATGGGTTCCTTGCCTATCCAATAGCCGAGGAATAATCCAACAACCACTATCGAAGGCCCCTGTTGGAAAGGAAGAATTTCAAAGGTAAATTTACTTCCGGGGATCAACAAACGAGAGCCAACGAGAAACAAGCCTTAATTCAAAGAGACCCATTTTCAAAGGGAAACGTTTATGATGTGCCAGAAAGCCGTGGCAGGAAAGAGTTTTTCCCCCCCTGGACTTTGAAAAAACGAACTCCTACAGCCGAAAGGATGCCCTTTCCAAGAATAATGGGGAAAACTTTGGGAAGAAAATTTTTGGACCAAGTCCCGAGAACCTACCCCCGTTCCTTTGCGACCAATGCTCCCCTTTGCAGAATATTTGGTTCCCAGTTTTCCTTCCACCCTACCCTGTTGGGGGGTGAGAAACAGGATTTTTCGGGCAACTGTTAACACCTCAAAAAACAAAAGGCCCACGCAACAAAGTTTTGGAGGTTGGGAAAGGCGGATCTTCGATGTGCGCTCCTCCATAACTCCCCCAAGACATTGAAGAAACTTCGTGAAACCGGCAAAAAACAATGCCCAGAAGTCAACACTAAAAATGCTGTGGGTTCTTTTATCCAAATACAATTAATGTTTACTGTTTTTTAGTTGGCATTTTTTGGAAAATAAATAGTTAAATAGTCCGCTCAGTGGGGTTTTTAACTGTTTCTTTTCCCCTCTCATACACAATGAAGGGGGAAATCTGGAATGGGTTGAAATTGGGTTGCAGGGGAAATGACCAAAGGAAAAAGTTTTGGGAACCAAACCCTTGATATAAAAACCTTCCCTCTGGGGGCCGCTTCCCGGTTTCCCTTTGGCCAGAAAGACTTAGAAGGTTGCAGGCCGTTTAGGGCGGCATAAAGTTGGGCCCTTGGGAGAAAAAAACGTAAGAAAATATTCCGAAAAGTTTCAAAACAAGCGAACTTTTGTCCCTTCGTGCGTTGTTGGTGACTGGTCGAAGGCCGCCACGTCATTATAAATTTTATTGCTTAATATTTTAAATAATTTTTAATATTAATTACCGCGATATAACCAAGGGGGAAATCCCGCAAAGAAAAAAATAGTTTAGGTTCCAAGGGGAAAAACCGCTGAATGAAAGGCCGGGGCCCGCGATAGGTTGGAAACCGCCGATATAGCGGGAATTTTAACTGTATTAATTGTACCGACATTAAGCGCCCGGCCAAGCATGCGGACTGCCCGCCTTTTTGCCAATGGCCCGGCCCGTCTTTCGCCCACCCCGGACGGACCCAAATTCAGGATCCGCCGACCTTCGCGGAAACACGTGAAATCCGCCATTTTTATGTTATCCGCCATTTTTATGTTCGTGAAATCCACCATTTTTATGTTCGTGCAATCCGCCATTTTTATATTATCCACCATTTTTATATTATCCGCCATCTTTATGTTATTTGCCATTTTTATGTTATCCACCATTTTTATGTTATCCACCATTTTTATGTTCGTGAAATCCGCCATTTTTACATAAAAATGGCCGGATTTCACAAACATAAAAATGAGCGGATAACATAAAAAATGGCGAGATTCAACAACATAAAATGGCGGAAATAAGAAGCGATTTGAATGAAAATGGTGGATTTCCGAACATATAAATGGGATTTCACAAACATAAAATGCGGCAGTAACCATAAAAAGTGGTGACAAACATAAAAAGCGCGTGGATATAGCATAAAAATGGTGGAGTAACAAAAAATGGGCGGATTTTCACGGACATAAAATGGGCGAATAAAAAAAATGGTGGTATAAATTTAAAATGGGGATGAAAATGTAAACATATGTGTTCGGATGACATAAAAATGGTGGGACATATGGGTAAACATAAAATAGGGGGAATAAGCATAAAAATGCGTGGATAAATAATAGTAACAAAATTGGCGAATAAATAAAATGGCGGGATGAGACATAAAAATGAGTGATAACATAAAATGGCGGATTTCACGACATAAAAATTGGTGGAATGTTCCACGAACATAAAAAGGGATTTCGACAAATAAAAAGGGGGATAATAAATGGTCTTATATAATGCGATAACCAAATAAAAAAAATGGGAATAACATAAAGATGGCGTGATTAAATGTGATAATATAAATGCGGATTCAAAGACGATAAATGGTCGGATTTCAGAACTCAAAAATTGGTGGATAATTAAAAAATTGGCGGATTCAAGAACATAAATTGCGTGGTTCCAACATAAAAATGGCGTGGATAACATAAAAAATGGCGGATCACCATAAAAATGGCTGGATACACAAAATGGCGATAATAATGCATATAAAAATGGGGAATGACATAAAAATGGCGGATTTCACGAACATAATTAATGGGTGGATTCACCTAAAAGGATTACAATAAAAATGGCGGATTGCCAACGAACATCAAAAATGGTCGGGACTTTCACGACATTAAAAATGGTGGATTCAACGAACTAAAAATGGCGGATAACTTTAAAAATGGTGCGATAAACAGTCAAATGCGCGAATAATATAACAATGGCGATAACATAAAATGGTGGGATAACATAAAAATGGCGGATTCGTACGAACATAAAAATGTGGATTTCACGAACACTTAAAATGGCGCGATAACATAAAAATGGTGGGATTTCACGAAGATAAAAAATGGCGGATGAACATAAAAGTATTGGCGGATTTCCAACGGATCATAAACAAACTCGACGCGGATCAACATAAAAAATCTCGGCATGTTCTCACGACCACGAACATAACAAATGCGTGGATTTCACGAACATAAAAAATGGCGGACTAACACTACACGACGAAATGGTGGATTGCACGAACATAAAAATTAGCCGCGATAACATAAAAATGCGCATTTCACGGCACATAAAAATGCGGATAACGCTAAAATGCGAGAGTTCGTGAACATAAAAATGGTGGATTTCACGAACATAAAACATGGCGTTGATAACATAAGATAATGCCTGCTCGATTTCTCACGCAATATAAAAAATGAGCGCCGATAACTAAAAAATGGCGGATTCGTAATCTCACACTATACCAACAATGTTGCAAAAAGACACAGAATGCGACGCGATATAATCGATACAAACCTCTTTCCTCTCGCCT
>JAXMNL010000185.1:96311-108344 GCA_035128595.1 Eptatretus atami | reverse complement strand
CAGCACCAAGACCCACGACCCCCAGGACGACGATGACTTTCACGACAAAAGCTCCCAGCCTGGCATTCCTTTTTCTTCCGTGGTGAGCAAATCGCCGTCTGAGGCGTTCTCCACCCTTATTGGACGGGGAGTCGTGGGAAAGTCGCTCACTCTCCGTTGTGTTGTGAGGAGGAAGATTATGTCCCTTGACAACATCCCAATATCTGTCTTTCCTCTGACCCGAACCAGCCCATACCTTCTCTGTCCATGCAACACCCATATCTCGTCTCTCTTGAAAACAACCACATCGTTCTTCCAATTCCTCTCACAACACCACATCTTGGATGTCTTGGTACAACACCCATATCATGTCGCCTTTGAAACACCACATCTGTTTCCCTTTGGACCAACAACCCACATTTGTCCTTGACAACAGCAACCAGCGGGGAAATGCCCCCGTTTTTTTTGTTACGACTCGCGCCCGCCCGCAACAGGAGGAAAGCCCACATTCAACAGCGCTCCGTGTGCAAGTTCAGCCGTGTGTGAGGGGAAAAGCGGCTGATTTGCAGCAGAAGTTGGGATCAAGAACTGGCCTCTGCCAAGAAAGAACTGTCCAATCAGTTAGTGAGGGGGCGAGCCAGCCTGGGGGTGAAGTTTTTCGAAGGTTTGAAAAGGGAGGCCCGAACCTCGGGTGAGAGGTGGGGCGAGCAGGGCCGCCCCGTGGCCCGATTTTTTTAGAAAAGCCGGCTGCTGGAACGTCGAGAAGTCAGCGGAGGGGCATTGGGCTGGGGTCGTTGGAGACGGGAGAGAGAACAGGAAGAGAAGTCGCCAGGGGCAGTTGTCAGTGGAGAGGTCGTCAGGCGGAGACGGAAGCCGCGTCGTCAGCCTTTGAGACGGAGCGCGTCGCCAGCCGGAGTCGAGGGCAAAGCTACGTCACGGACGAGCAGACGGCCCCTGAGTTGTCGCAGCGACGCTGGGAGGATCGTGAGCGGGTCCTGAAAGAGCATCAACTCTAGGAGAGCAAGGCCCGTTTCGCTCCTACTGAAAGCGTCTTCGGCCAGGCGCGATCGGACAGGCCGCGGGGAAGACCAAAGCGACCAAGGGAATAGCGCCCGCCAAAGCTGCTCCAAACCGCTCAAGCGAACTGGCGCGTTTTGCGGACGCCCAGGGTGGAACGAGACAGATTACCGAGGGTCGCCGAACAAAAGCCCATCGAGTCCGCCACCCAAGGCGGCAACGGTAACCAAGCCCGCCTCACGGAGCCCCATGCGTCATCCGGCTCTGTAGGAATATTAAAGGCTTACGAGCCCGGGTGTCTTTTCTTTCTTGGTTTTGTATGGAAAGTCTGTGGTGGCGCCTTGACTTGAAGTTTAGAATTGTTATTAAGTGCGTGCTGTAAATGAAATAGCAATCGGCTGTCGGCTTTTGCTCGTGTCTTGTCCCCTATCCCCATTCATTGACTGCTTACGTGTGAAATATAAATAACCCATGTTTGAATGGCAACCCCGCTCATTGCGTCACTTCTCCATTGACTGCCATGGTGCGCTCGGATATAACTGGCTATTAAGCATAAAAGTAATCATTTGGTGCGACGGGATTTGGCGATTTTTAAACTGCTCGGCTTCGCATACGGAAACGAGCCGCTTAAGCGGCTCTTTTCGTGCAGGTCCCGTCAGTATAAACTCCCGTATTTCTGTCCGCGCGAAATAAATTAGGTACATCGATAATTCGGCGATCGACCCTGTAGTTGCCGTGGACAGAATAATTGGCTGGTTTATTGATGCGTTAAGCACCGTGACTGGAATTCGGCGTTGGTCCGGAAAGTCACGACGGATTGCGGCCTTCGGTTGGGCGCGGACCGCGATTTGGCTAGAACGTCGCCCGCACGCCGGAACGTGGCGGAAACCCGAACACTTTGTGGCCTGAATGGAAGCAAATCGTGTCGCATCAAAGGGGGACCAACTCCTATTGATACCCCATGATTGTTAAGAATGAGACCGTTGGGAACGAGCAGCGTGTCCACATCTTTACCATGTAGTGTATGTCCGAAGAGCCACCAAAAGCTACCACAAGGCCCAGCGTTGAACTCAAGACACTGATCTGGGTCTGGACAAACTTGCTTTGTAATCTTTTTTGAAACGATACAAAACGTGGTTTCCGTTTTTATAACGTTTCATATCTATTTGAGGCATCATAGTGATTTTCAATCGTGAAAATATATATTATATCTGTCTTTTTTCACTCTGTCACGGCTCCTCCTCATGTACTCCTTCACATGACCCGTGGACAAGTGGCTTCGTGTAATCCTTCACATGATGAAAACATGAGCGGAAATATGTAATCCTTCACATGATGGAAACATGTAATGTTCGCTGATACAATCCTTCACATTGATCGAAACATGTATGTACATGTAATCCTTCACAATGAATATAACATGTATGCACATCAATCCTTCACATGATGATAACATGTATGCTACATCAATCCTTCACATGATGAAACATGTATGACAGTAATCCTTCACATGATGAAACATGTATGTACATGTAATCCTTCACATGATGAAAACATTATGACATGTAATCCTTCACATGATGAAAACATGTATGACATGTAATCCTTCACATGATGAAAACATGTATACATGTAATCCTTCACATGATGGAAACATATGTATTGTACATGTTTGGAGATTGGACCTTTTTTAAAGCTTTTTGTTTCTTCCCAACTCAATTCACTCACTTGCAGTTAATAAAACTATTCCTGTTTGCCGTTCCAAAGGAACATTGTGTAAAGAGATAAGGAATGTCGTCGACCTTGAAAGATCCACAGGAAACATTGTGTAATTAGATCTTGGAGTAACTTCACGTCCTCCTTATCTTGCTTAATACACAGGTGTGAAAAGAATAAGCCAGTTGGTAAACAGTTGGTCCTGGATGAAAGAAGACGATTATGTTATGGAATTTGTTGGGATAAAACCGTGTATATATGAGGAGTGACTCGACCATTCGGGCAGAGCACTCTCGGGTACCTCAATTGCTATTGGTGTTCCTGTGTTTCCTGTCTCCGTGGCTGTGTATTATATGATAGTAATGAACAATTTTTCCTCAAGTACATCGACGTTTCTGCCTTGTAAAGGTGATCACGCCTCGAACATATGTAGTGTGTTGTTATGTATGTAGTGTGTATGTATGTATGTAGTGTGTATGTAGTGTGTATGATATGTATGTGTGTGTGTGTATGTGATGTTGTGTAATGTATGTATGTGTGTATGTATTGTGTGTGTGTTTGTATGTGTGTATGTAAGTGTGTATGTAGTGTGTATGTTATGTGTGTGTTGTGTGTGTATGTATGTGTGTATGTAATTGTATGTTTGTGTTTGTATGTGTTGTGATGAGGATATCCAACAAAGTTTATTCTAGTTTTGTTTTTAATTAATTTTCTAAAATGTGTATAATTTGTTTTTCTCTTGGAAGTTGTGTGTTAGGTGTAAATAAGGTGAAAAAGTCGCTGTTATTATGTAAATTTTAATTCCAGGATAAGGTAACAAAAGGTGAAAAATTGAAAGGGTGGTTGCATGTGACTTTCTTGGGCTCTGTTGGTCAAAGAGACCGAGTTTGTAAAAAGGCTTCTCAGACACCGAGAGGGCATCATCACCCATCTGAAGAAGTAAACTTCAAGAAGTAAACACGCCACCAATGTATACCTGCTTTCGTATATTGGGCTGGAGCAAGTTATAGTTGTACGAGGTCTTGTCTGTTTGTTAAATTAAGATGCAAATAATGTATTGGGCCAAGGAGTACCACCATGGCAAATTTGGGGTCTGTGTACTGGACCAAGGTACCACCATGTAAAGACCAAGTCCACCATGCCTTCCAGCCTGCAGCTGCTGCAGACAGAGGCCCTCAAGCAGTAGTCCTGCCCTTGCAGACAGATGTTTGAAAAACGGAAAAACTTTGGACCTCTGTTCTCTGAAACCGCACCAAGGAAAAAAATTACAACTTGGCACATGGCAAGTACTCCTCATGGGAATGAGTGATTTTATACGTCATAGGGCCTTCGTATGATGTCATAATTGCATATGTAGAATGCTCCATCCGATACTATGAAAATTTTGAGGTCCACAAAAAATGTTTTGATTACTCATCAGTCAGTGATTGGTCGCCACATTGTGTTGTTTTTAACCTTTAAAAATCTTCTCTGAAATGGCTAACAATTGAGGCGAAACTTAAACATATGACCGCCTATCCATGACGAACAAAAGGTTCACACGTATGATCATCGGTCACATGGTTTGCCGCATATTGTATCTGCACTAAAACATATACCTTCTTCTCCAGAAGGCTGGACAGATCAAGAGAAAACTTCAACATAAATGTTCCACAAGCATCGGTGTACCAGGTTAAGAAATAAATGTCACATGGTTGGCAGCCATATTGGATTTAAAGAATATTAATTAATGTTTTCTCTGGAACCGCTGAATCAATCGACGTAAACTTCATGGGAAATCATCTATCTATAATTCCAGCAATTCTGTGCTGTCTGTCTGTGCGCCTTCTCACAACCCCTGGTCCGATCTAATTGAAACTTGCCAGATATATGCTGGGACCTGAGATGTGCCTTTTTCAAGGTCTTGATATTAATCGGACAAGTGCTTCCCAAGTTAGGCCATTTATTTATCGAATCCAATGACAGGACACGCGTGCTATGACGTCACAATTGTTAGTTTTTTTGTTTGTTTTGCACGTACGCACGAACGTATGCGGCACGACTGGTGTTTTTAATTCTAGTAGTGATGGGGAATACATGTTTAAATTTCAACATGATTGGATGTTATGGTCTGCAGCAGAATTATTAATTTTTATGATATGGGGTTTTTTTTAAATTAATTTTAATCAGCCTCACTTGGCTGTTCCTGGATGCGTTTGAGGGGGGAGGAGTAACAGCTGAAATGCGAATAATATCGGTTCCACTGATGACTTCTCTTTTATTTTTGCTTGTGAGTTCCTTCTGATTACCAATGGCAGGACTGTATCTGTTTGGTCTTCATTTGATTGAATTTCATTTATTTTAATCCCATTCTAAATTCAATTGAATAATTAATAATAATAAAAAAAAAACACTTCATGGGTCAGGGTCAGTGTCCGAAAATGGCGGTTGCATCAAAAGCGGGACTTCTTGGAACCCGGTCATCACTTCCAGCAGTTAAAAGTGCAGTTCTAATAATTCTCTGTCATTTATGTAACACACCAGTACACAAACGTCACACAATATACACAACATAAAAGTACAATAACACCAAACAAAACAAGTCCTGGCGAGGGTCTGCAATCTCTAATTGCTCTTTTTCTGTTTATCAATGTGTTTTTTTATAAATAGTGGTGCCCGTACGTGGTGGCCGTACGTGCAAAAAATAATAAAAAAAAAAAATACTTTCAACGCGTGCAGAAACAACAACACAAGGCCGTTCTTCGTCTCCGCGTGGCCCGGTCTGTGGCTACGCAAAAAAAAAAACAAAAAAAAACTTTCAACAACACACAGGCGTTCCTTCGCTCTCGCGGCCCTACGTGTGTGGCATACGTGCAAAAAACAAAAACAAAAAACTTCAAACAACACACAACAGCGTTCCGTCGCTCTCGCGTGCCCGTAGTGTGTGTCATACGATGCAAAAACGAAAAAAAACTTGCAAACAAACACACAGGGTATCCTTGCATCTCGTAAACGACACTTGATTGCATTGTGTTTTATCTAGAAATTGTACAATACAGTGTCATCACTTCCATCCATACGTTGTAACCCGTAATGGGAGGGCTGGATCCTCTTCCCCAACGGCCACGCCGACCAGCCAACGTGTCCTGTCATTGCGTTTGTAAATAAATGCATAACTTGGGAAACAGCTTGAAACGTTGATGAAGAAGAACGATATCAAACCTTGAAAAGGACATACTCAGGTCCCCAGCGTCAATTGTGACGTCATATCAAACGAAGAAGGAATTGTTTGACGTCATAGCGATCGTTGTCCTGTCATTGGTTTGGAAATAAATGGCCACGGTGTATGAGTCACAATTCTTCTTCTTTCGTTTGAAATGACGTCACAATTGACGCTGGGGACCTGAGTATGTCCGTGCGTGCCCGTACGTGTGTGGCCGTACGCGCAAAAAATAATAAAAATATTATTAAAATTCAAACTC
Organism: Eptatretus atami; assembly: GCA_035128595.1. Classification (NCBI taxonomy): domain Eukaryota; kingdom Metazoa; phylum Chordata; class Myxini; order Myxiniformes; family Myxinidae; genus Eptatretus; species Eptatretus atami. Next base: position 102,171 of record JAXMNL010000185.1, on the reverse strand, counting down.
GTGCCAAAATTACAACCACACAGGCCGTTCCTTCCTCTCGTGCCCGTATGCGTGGCCAACGTGGTGGCCGTTGTTGAAAAAATTTTTTTTTTTTAACTTTCAAACCGTGCCAGAAACAACAACCACACAGCGCCGTTCCTTCACTGCTCGCGTGCCCGTACGTGCAAAAAAAAACTTTCAAACAACCACACAGCCGTTCCTTCCTCGAAACGACGACTGGATTGGGGCATTGTTGTTATATCGAAGAAATTATTACAATACAGTGTCATCCCTATCCGGAAGTCCTACGTTGTAACCCGTAATGGAACGGCTGAGGATCTCTTCCCAAGGCCACGCCCGCAGCAACGTGTCCTGTCATTGTTTGGTAAATAAATGGCCATAACTTGGGAAAACAAGAAACGGATGAAGAAGAACGTATCAAACCTTGAAAAGGCACATACTCAGGTCCCCAGTGCATTGTACGTCATATCAAGAAGAAGAGTTTGTGACGTCAATTGTGACGTCATAGCACCGTGTTCCTGTTCATTGGTTGTAATAAAATGGCCATAACTTGGAAAAACACTTGTCCGATTAATATTGTGTGTAGATTTTCGCCACTCCGGCGTTGGCGACGACCGCCTTTAGCCCGCATTGCCGGCCGCGTCGCCCACCCGAACGTGGCAATCTAGTCGCAGCTTCCAATCAACTGCAAACCCAATAAGGTGTTTTAACACACCATAAACCAGCCAACTCTTCTTCCACGCGCTACAGGGTCGATTCGCCGAATTGTCGATGCCTAACCTAATTATTCGCGCCAGACAAAAAATGCCGGGATTTTAGCTACTCAAACGGGACTGCACGAAAACGAGCTCGCTTATAGCAGCTCATTCCGGTTGCGATTGCCTGAGCGGTTTCTTATATCGCCAAGTCCCGTGACCAGATGACGTTATTATCGGCTTATAAATCAGCCAGCTAATTCCCGATACGCAATTATGCATTCAATGGAGGAAGGACGCAACGTCAGCGGTGAACATATCAAACATGGGGCCGTATTTATTTCCAATGCACATATGCAATAAGTGGGATAGGGACAAGACACGAGCAAAAAAACCTACAGCTGATGTTCTAATTTATTATACATGCATTAATCAGTTTGTACTTTTGGACAAGGCGCCACAGACTTCCTGCAAAACCCAAGAAAGAAAGGAAAACCGGGCTGTGACCTTTATAATTTGCTCGGAGCCGGATACGAAGGGCTCCGAGAGGAACGAGCGGTACACCTGGTTCGGAGACCTCGTGTCCTCGCCGACATCGAACCTTCCACCCCCTGGCTCCCACCCGCGCCCGCCAACTCTCCAAGGCTTCCCACTCACCCACACGAGCCGAACTCAACGCCTCTCCACTCCCTCACCACCCACGCAAACCAACTCTCAGCGCTCCACTCACAACTACACCAACCGAAGCCTCCCAGTCTCCGATCAGCAGAGCCGCGAACCGAACCTCAAGGCTCTCCTCTCACACACAGCGCCCTACCTCTCCCCGTCTCCAGCGCTTCGACTCACACACCTAGTGCAGCGCGAACTCGACGCTCTCTCCAAGCGCTCTTCCCCGACTCCACCACACCCAAGCTCCTCACTCAGCTCCACACTGCAACTCCAACTCAGTTCTTCTGATTAACGGCGATGCGAACGCGGCCTTTATAGCCCCGGCGCTTCCTCCTTCACCTTCGACCCTTCACCCCCGGCTGGCTCCGCCCCTTTCGCCGTTTGATCGATCTTCCGCAAGTGCGTTGACATCGTCAGAACGGCCGTGTTATGAAATCACCGCTTCGTCACGTCAGGATACGGGTTCACCACGCTTCCCGGCGTTAGTGAGATGGTTGGAGATGATGGCGGTTGGAGAGAATGATGGTGAGAGGAGTGATGGCGTTTGTGAGAATATGGTTGAGGAGAGTTTGTTTTGTGTGAGAGAAGATGGTGAGGAATGTTAGTTTGTTGTGAGAAGATGGTAGAGGATATGTTTGTTCAAATAAAGAAAGAGAAAAGAATTAACACTACCTCAAAGGTTGCACAGCCGGCACACAAACAATGCCCGTTATACTCGGTAGGAATCTAACCAACACAACAACTTGATACCGAAATAACTGACCCTTCGGGGAACCTGAATGTGTTCTGTGAATTTCCACAACCGTAAAATATCAAAAACCCTTGAAAAGGCACATCCACAGGGCCCCAGCAATATACCTGGCAAGTTTCAATTAGATCGGACCAGTGGTGTTCGAGAAAAGCGGTTTATTTTAAATAATTATTATAAATACAGTTATACGAGAAACAGTTTTACGAGAAACAGTTATATAAATAAACACAGCCCCCTGTATTCACGAGGTTCCTTGAGTTTTCCCTCGATATAGAGCATTTTCTCCTTCCAACACAGTATGTTGCTGTAACTCGTCTCCAAGGATGCACCTGTGTGCGAGTAGTGTAACTTGGTAAAATAAATATGGGAAAGTTATCAAAGATGAAGGCCAAACGATTGGGAAAAAAAACAATTTAATATTCACACCTGACACCTGATCAAAGAGACGTGCAAAGAATAAACCCTGACAAGTGATGTGAAGAACTTCGACAAGGAGAAGAACAAACACAGATATGGATTAAAGATATCCCAAAGTTGAGAAACAAAATAGATTCCAGTTCAAGTTTAAAATCTATACTTATTGTGTGTTCTGTGATTGTTTTCTGTGATTGTTTGAGTGTTTATTGGTTGTGTGTGTGTGGTGTGTGTGTGTGTGTATGTGTTGTGTGTGTGTGTGTGGTGTGTGTGTGTGTGTGTGTGTGTGTGTGTTTGTGAGTGTGATGTATCCATACCATTTTGGTAAAGGTCATGTTTTTTGAGCAAGTTGTGAAGTTTTCTTGTTCTCAGAGTTTTGTTCGATGGATATTTCAGGATCGTCACTGAACCCCAGGCAGTCTCAACTGTAGTTAGTTTGTAGTAATATTCATTCCAGAGATATTTTTAAGATCTCAGTGGGTTCTTCTTCATTACTCCAATGCTCAGCTGTCACTGACAATGTCGACACTCTCAACTTCCAGGTTATTTGACTTCATTTCCAGATCCGGTATTTGTATTTCCCTGATACACGGTATCACACGAAGTCTCTGGGTCCTCGCACCTCTGTTGTATCTCGTGTGTATTTTGATGACGAGATAAATGATGAACGAAACAAATGCCTGTTATTACAAACAGAACACTTGTGGGGTTTATCCCTGAATGTATTCGTTCATGTTTATGTAAATTGATGAATCATAAACGCCTTGTTACACACAGAACACTTGTGGGTTTATCCCCGGAATGTATTCGTTCATGTTATGTAAAGTTGATGATTGATTAAAACGCCTTGTTACAAACAGAACATTGTGGGGTTTATCCCCGAATGTATTTCGTCATGTTATGTAAATTTGATGATATTAAAGCCTTGTTACAACAGAACACTTGTGGGGTTTATCCCCGGAATGTATTCGTTCATGTTATGTAAATTGATGATTGATTAAACGCCTTGTTCAAACAGAACACTTGAGGGTTTATCCCCGGAATGTATTCGTTCATGGTATGTAAAGTTGATGATGATAAACGCCTTGTTACAACAGAACACTTGAAGGGTTTATCCCCGAATGTATTCGTTCATGTTATGTAAATTGAAGAATAAAAGCCTTGTTACAAAAGAACACTTGAGGGTTTATCCCCGGAATGTATTCGTTCAGTTTATGTAAATGATGATAGAAAGCCTTGTACAAACAGAACACTGTTGGGTTATCCCAATGATATGTTTTATGGATGTAAATTGTATGATGATTAAACGCCTTGTTACAACAGAACATGTGGGTTTATCCCAGAATGTACTCGTTTCATGGTTATGTAAATTATGATTATTAAACGCCTTGTTACACACAGAACATTGTGGGGTTTATCCCGGAATGTGTTTTTGTGATAATTTAAACCTGATGACGAAAAAAAAGCCTTGTTACACACGGAACAATTGTAGAGTTTCTCGTTTCCTTGATGTGCTTGATCCTTTAAACAACTGTGGTTGTTGTAGAGACGCTGCTCGATTTGTCATTGTCCTGACAAAGAACATTTCTGATGAAATATCTTTTTTCATCAAACTGGGCAGATTGGTAAAAGAAACGAATTTCATTTCTTTATCTGCAAAGACAATGAAACACAAAACTAACTGGGAATCATCTGAAAATACATCATCAGAACCCCTCCCACCCCACACCCGTAGACCCCCTTAGACCCGTTTTTTTAATGTACAAACTTTAGTAAATCCTGGGAGATTAAGTTTTGTTCAAGTTTCATTGAAATTGTGTGTAGTTTTTTTTTTTAATACCGATATACCAGTGGGCAGACTGGTATATGTTGTGGGCCGGGGTTCGGTGGGATAAACGACCACGAGGTGGAGCAGTGAGTCATCTCCCACCGAACACCCGAATTTGTCGTGACTCTCGGACAACTCCGAAAGGTCACGGGTCACTGAGAGGATCGTGGTCGCCAATATTTTGACGGCGTGAGGTAGGCCACTTGTCTAACTCCAATTTACCTAAGTACTCACGCCTCCAACTACCGGGAAACCACACCTCGCCGACTTGTCCGAATCGAGTCGCGATCACCGACTGGATCCGCGTAACCGAGCTGATTACCAAAGCCGCCCGGACCAAATGAACAATTTACCGGCAGAACGGCCTCTAATTCTCAATACGCACCTTGCTCGGCCAATGGAGAAAGCACAGAAAACGAGCTGGTACATTTACAAGGGTTTATTTATAAGGAGGGGGACACAGAGAGCAGAGTTAAACCGACTAAAAGCAAGCAGGTATGTACAAGGCACTTAAACAATTCTACTGAAGACGGGCCCACACACAGACACACACCAAAGAAATGGACCCCCGTCGGGTCTTATTGAAGGCTCCAGCTCGAGAAAGTGAGCTGGTAGACCAGAGCCTAGTGGCCATCTCAAACCTCATTGGCCGGCGTGTCTGGGAAAGTCGCCCTCTGTGGCCATCTCAACCCTCATGGCCGGCGTGTGTGGGAAAGTCGCACTCTTGGCATCTCAACCCTCAATCCGCCGGTGTGGGAAAGTCGCTTCTGTGGCCATCTCAACCCTCATTGGCCGGCGTGTCTGGGGAAAGTCGCCTCTGTGGCCATCTCAACCCTCATTGGCCGGCGTGTCTGGGAAAGTGCCCTCTGTGCCATCTCACCCTCATTGGCCGGCGTGTCGTGGGAAAGTGCCCTCTGTGGCCATCTCAACCCTCATTGGCCGCGTGTCTGGGAAGTCGCCTTCTGTGGCGTGATTGGACAAGGGGCAGCCCTGCTCCCGGCGGAGTCCGTCTGAGGCGATGGAAATCTCCCCCGTACTGGCCGAACGCATGTGGGGCAATGGCGTCGTGTGTGAAGTGAAGGTAAGGAGATTTGTTGTCAACGAAACTCCGCAGCCACACATGTAATTCCCGTTAGACACAGGTAGGGGCCCTAACTACAACACACTTACCGATATAACTGTTCTTAAGGACCTGAATGTTGAGTGCTCATGGCTGCCAGATTCGTAACAACATAACGGTTATCAATATAGAAATAAAAAACAAAATGAGAATCTAATTTTTTTACCAAGTTCCAAAAATACACAATGGTCCAATCGTCCATATTGTATTCATATGTGACTACACATCATTGACACACGGTAACTTTTCAAAGTATTCCGACACGGAGCTTTCTTTTTTCCCCATGAGAACGGTATTTTACTTCCAACTTCAAACTTGTTTAAAAATATTTTGTGAAGGTGAGATAGTTTGGTAACCGACATAGGACGAAATCCATCGCCATC
>JAXMNL010000185.1:68510-87324 GCA_035128595.1 Eptatretus atami | reverse complement strand
ACAGCCAATTTTAAAATTTTGGGTTCAAGTCGGCGTCCGGTCTATCGGGTTGGGATAACAAAATGTAAACGTTCATCCTGGTGGAGGTATGTTATTCACCATTAATCCACCAATCCCCATCCACTCTGTGTCAATACAATTTGTTGTTCGCACAACTGCACCCCACATGTTCCACACATGGTTCCAACAAGTTTAAATTGGCAACATTATTTATGTATTTTTTATCATCCTTAAACAAAATATGCTACTTTCGAGAAATTGCATCCAACCGGGCATCCAATTTGCATCCTAAAAAGTCAAACGAAAACCGGCGCACGGGCCCCGCCACTGCAGCCGTGTTGTAGCTGCCACAGGACAGTTCTCGCAGCTTGCAAACTGTTGCTTGTTGATCCTGCGTCACCTAAGTACCTGCGGCGGTTTGTAAGTTAACGGGCGAGTCTACCTCGCCCGCTGGCCGGCCGAGGACACGAACCGCTTAAGCGGTCCGTTCCGTGCTTCAGTGATAACCGAGCCGGTGTTATCGCCGGCCCGACGGACGTGATTATTTAACCGGGTGCTTACAACCTTACGCAATTCTTACGTATGCAAGATGGAACTTTCAAACAAAGGAAAGGACGCAACCGAACGGGAAAAGCAGTCCGACAAGTAACATTTATTCCAAACTCAGACAAGGCAAGCACGTATTCACAGCCATACAGTAAGAATGAACGTATAACAGTCAAAGCAATGAAGCAAGATTACACCGACTACAAGCAAAGTTTATTTACATGCACTTAAACAGTTTCTAAACTTTACAAGACACGGCGCCACAACACGCATTCACACAAAAGCAGGAAAGACCCCCTCAAAGGCAGGGAGTCCAGACTGGGCCCGTGGCCAAATGCGCGTGGAACCTGGATGAAGCGGGCCAGGTCACGAGACCAAAGGGTCCACCGCGCGGCTCGTGGCGCGATGGCGGGCAAGCCGCAATGGTCAGCGTAGCTGCGCCTGGCTTCGTGCCCTCTGGCGGGGTGCGAGCTCTTCTCCAGGCGCTCCCCGTCTGCCTTCCCTTCGCTTCGAGCTCCGTCTCCGCGACTCGACTGCCCTGCCACACTGTAGCTTGACTCGTCCCCGACCATCCGCCGCTGCCACTCCACTGCTCCCACTTGGTTTCGCTGCCGACGTAACTTGCGACTTGACTTCCACTGACTTACCGCCCGACTTGCGCCGTGCTCGCGCTATATAGCCCGGGGGAGGGGCGTATATGTAAATTCTGGATCACAGCGGGTTCGGAAGGGGGCTATGCAACCCGATGCTCGTCATTGGGCCGGAATGAAAAGGGGTTGTTGGGGCGGCGTCGATTTGAGAAATGGCGGTGAAGCGTGTTTGCGGGATGGAGGTTGTGGAGGTAAAGAGGCGAAGATGGTGGTGTTGAGTTTGTTGGGGTATTATTGGTCCAAAAATAAATGAACAGAGAAAAGAAAAACGGCCTAACTCAAAAGGATCCAGCGGTGAACACGGAATTCCCTCTAAACAACGGTGGGCGAAATCTAACTACACAATTACTTACGTCATAACTGACTAAGGACCCTTTATGGTGTATTTCGAATTTTCACAAGCCGTAACACTACCCCTCCCCTTTTTACAGAACTCGTCCGAGTTGTCGAAATTTTCGTGTGCCATCAATGTGTGTTTCTCTCCCTAATACGTTTTACCTTCGGATCCTGAGTGCGACATTCATGGTATTCGTGTCCCCAAAATAAAATAACCTACGGGCTGAGTACTACACTAACAAACCCACTCATACAGACGACTTAATATTGGCCGGCCTAAGAGACTTACATGCCGGGGGCCAAAACACATTTAACAAGTACATCTTAACCTTACAAATCTACTTAACCATGGCCAGGATCGATGGACTCTGCAAAGAGAATGTTAGCAGGGGGAGCCAAGGCTGCTCGCACAGCAGTCTCTGGCTCATGAAATGCATGGTGTCAGGAACGTGGCGCCGACTGCTCACCTCGCAGTCCAAGCGCTCCCCTTTTGAAATGAACGCAGTCACTGGCAAACGTTGCACGGGCTGCCAAGTTGCAGTCCCGTGTTGCAGCTGCCTTCAGGCAGTCCTTGCAGCTTGCGCAATGATCCTGGCGCACATGGTAATGAACAGGGGGGGGGGGGGGATGCAAAACAGAAGGGGCTGGTGGGACAATGGGGCAGCAGGCATGGATTGGCAAAGGTGGGGCAAGGCAGGCATGGCGTGGACAAGGGCCGCTGAGCGAAAAAACCGCAGTGAAGCTGACCGGCAGAGCCTTGCAGTAAAACAGCCGGCAGACGATCTCGGCCGGCAGCGAGGCTTGCAGCAAAAAGCAGCCGATGAGTGGCAGCCTCTTGCCTTGAATGGAGGTTGTGGAGGAGTGCGGTGGGTGCTGGCCACTCGGAAGGCGGGCTCGGACCTACCACTGTCTCCCCCCAACCTATCGCCTTTGCCTGTCCTGTTCCGATACCCCACTCCCTTAATTTGTAAAAAACCAATTTAGCCCAACTTATTTGTTTTGTTTTTATTTTTATTTTTCAACTTCCCTTCTATAAATCGTCCCCTAACCCCCTTTATCGTCTTTGTTCGGCTAAACCTACCTGTCTCAGCCTACTCCAACCCCTACGTTCCCTTCCGTGGAGGGAAGAGGAGAGCTAGCGTCCTGTGGTGAGGCCCATTCAAGCCTCAGAATGGCCTCCTCAGCTTTCACGATCTAAACCCAAAGTGGGTCCAGCGGCCACAACGAGAGCGAAGGGATGGATGGTGCGAGGTACACTTCCATCTACCCTATCCATTTAACTTTGAACTACCCCGGGGCTTTCAACAAGCGCCTCTCGCTTAACTATTGGTTCTAACAACCAGATTCCGTCGCCTGTGTTGGTGTCCTTCACAATTTCGGGCCATGCCCCCAATTCTTCCCGTGCCCTCACACGGCTTCTGGCTGGACGCGTGGCTCCCTTGGCAGGAACTACCCTCTGCCGATTCCCCAACAATGGCAACCCCGGGCACTAACACTGCCTCCGAGCCTACCAGCTCCCTAAACACCGGAGTGGCCCTCCCCTGGCCGATCCCCTGAAACGCTCACGTGGCAGGCTGCCCGCCCCTTTCGAGGTCACCCGTGCCACAACACTCCACGCGCCAATGCGCCCGGCCCCCGCAATCATGCGGGCGCCCCGTGCCCACTACGCTATCCCTGGCCCCCCATGGGCCCTTGCCTACGCGCGATAGCGGTGCCCGGTACCCTACACAGCGATACTCACGTTCGCACCACCTCCCAGCCCGTCAACAGGGCTCCTGCACCCTCAAGGGTTCAGCCTACTTCCACAACAACAAAACGACCATTTTTGTATACCTTGACTACCCAGCTACACTCACTTTACACTGACCCCGGGTCCTTGGGCGAGTCACTCTCCCCCATCACTCATCGCACCTGCATTCCACATTCGCTCAACACTCAGCCCGCTGCCTCCACCACTCATCATGTTCCATCTACTTCTTCACACACACCGCTGAATTCTGCCATCTTGCTATCTACCATCCCGAACCAACTCTGCTCCACGTCATTCCCCTTACCACTACGCACGTTCCTTAACATAGTAGCTAAGCTACGTCCCCTTACACATCCAAGTCTGTCCACTGCTCCAAATCTTCAATAAATCCATTCTCCATCCAAAATATCAATCTAACCCTTACCTAATCTTCCACGGGCCTCCATGAGACTTACTCTGCCCATAGAAGCGTCTACTATAACCGCTTCCCCCAACTAGTATCATCTGTGCCCAGGCAAGGTGGTCTTCCACCCATGCCCGGAAATCCTGTTCACTCCAAAGCGAGACTTTGCTTTTTCAATTTTTTTTTTTATTCAAATTGCGCAGCACCAGCGCGGGAACGCAAACATTAATCACAGCCGCGCACCTTGCACGTGACTAGTCATGGCAGTGTCACGTCCGTACCTCGGTCCCTCTGGACGGCACCATCCGGGATTCACCCTCCTGCGGTTCAACCCCACGTGGCACATGAACGTCACCTCGCCGCACCAAGCAAACTCGCGCAAGGGGCTCCCACACGAACATTTGCTTCTCCCGTGAGCTTACACACACATGCTTCGCGTGGAACCCGATCCGTCCAAATGCTTGTTACCATACCTTTGTCCTCCGGGGATCGCAAATCCACGCTGGCGTTTCGGACCGGGCCTTCACTCCGCAACGAGCACGTGGGGCCTCGTGCGCTGACAGCCGACGACTCGCGCTTCGGCTCTGGCTGTGTAAACCCGCAGCGGTCCCCAATAAGCTACAGCCTGTACCCGGCCTTTGTCCTTCACCTGTCGCCGTCTCAGTCCTCCATTCAACACGCGCCACTTGCCGTGTACGACGCTTACATACCTCACGTTACACTCAACTCGGAGCGGCTGCGTGCTCCCGCATGCGACCGTCATCTCCCTTTACGTACAGCGAACTCAACACACGCTGTCCCTCTCACACTCGGCGTTCACTCACGGGCAGCCCCCTTCACTCCGCAAACGTGGTTCCACTCACACACGGTGTGGCGGGGAGGCACGCACCGGACATCGCAACCACACCACTACACACGGGGTCCTCTTTTATACACGGGTCCTCATCCACACACGCGTCTCTGACACACACGCGGTCGCTTCTCACACACGTCCTTTGCACCCACGCTACGTGCGCGTTGCAGCACACATTCGCCACACTCGTGAACACACGCAACGGGACAATCGCACTGGGATTAAGTGGCCACCAACAAGGTTCCCGGGGCTCTTCATACCCCCCAAACTTCCGTGCACTCGTCACAGCAAAACTCGCCCCTTCAACCTCGCAAGGCTCGACCGGACCCACCTGGTCGTGAACCGCTTCAAGGAGGCATATTTCCCTCCCCCGTTCCTGGAGAGGCTATCGGGGGGCCTGCTCGCAACCGGGTCTCGAAGACATCCGCGAGCTCGCCCATATCCTCCACTACCTCCGTGTGTGTGTGCTCGTCTTCCACCCCGTCTTATCGTGCAGTCCTCTCCTTATTTTCCTATCTCCCGCGTCTGCTATATCATTTTCTCTCCTGTTCCTTATTTCTGTTTCTTCGCTGGTTCCTTTTCCTTCCCATTAGTCGTTCTTCCTCTCGGAGCTTTGATTGTGTCCGTTCTCTTTCCGGAGTTTTCGTCCCGTGGACTCAAATTTTGCTCTCCCCTCGAGCTGGTTAATTTAAATCGTATAGTTTTTGTTGCTCTCCCACTGGTTCCTCATGCTTTCAGCCTCCAATCTCATCGTTTCTTTCATTGGCTAGTTCTTTTTCCTGTTTCGTTCGTTGTTCTTTCATTATCTCTGCGTACTCAAACTGCTTTCTTTTTTAATTGTTCTTGTCTTCTTTTTATTTCTTCAACCCCCTGTCCCTCATTCTCCAACCTCATAGTTTCCTTCAATTGGTTGATCTCTTTTTTCTGTTTCAGTCGTTGCTCTCTCATTATCTCTGCGTACTCCAACTATTTTTTTCCTTTTGTCTCAGTTTCAAATTCATACTCTTTCAGTTTTTTCTATTCCACTGTCTCTGCTTGTTCCTCATCGCATCTCCGTTGTTTCCTTCAATTGACTGATTTCCTTCTCCTTCCTCATTCCTGTCCTTCCGTACTCTTTCTTGTCCTCAATTCTTTAAGCTTGGCCTTTCTTCAGCTGTTTGATCTGTACAGTGTGGTTCCTTAACATTTCACTCTCCGTTCTCTTCTTTCCTCTCTTAACATCCTCAGTTCGTTTGTAATCCTCTCTCTTTGGTTTCGTGTTTCCGTATACCTCAGAAGCTTTTTCCATAATTCCTCTCATCAATTTTGCATGTCTTCCTCTTTCCGCACAACTTTCCATGCTTCCCTCCCTCATGTTCGTCCAATTTTCTTCCCATGATTCCTTTCCTATTTCTTCGTCCTTCCAGGGTTTCTCTTTTAATCTGGCCTGCCATGACCTCTCGCTCCAGTAAGCACCGATTTTCCAACAATTCCTCCGTCTTCCTCCAGATGTTCCTCTCCTCTTTTAATCTTCCCGTTCTAAGGCTTTCTTTCCTGATTGACTGTTTATCTCTTCCCTTCGCTGTTCCAACTCCCCATCGTGTTCACATTTTTTCTCTTCCAACTGTATTTGCCCTCACGTCTCCCCCTCTAGTTCTTGACCGCCTGCCCCCATATTTTTCCATTAGTTGTTTTACTTCCAAATCGTGCTCCTTTTTGTTTCTTTTCGAGCTCGGTTTTCCATTCTTCCTCCATATTGTTTCCGAAGCCCCCATGTCCGCCTGCCCGCACTGCCTTGCCCACGTGGTTGAAACGGTTGTTGGGAGCGCTCGCCTCGTGTCGTGCCGTTCTTTGCGCACAAAATAGCGCCCCGCTCACGCCTCGTAGCCGCGCTGAAGTGCGGCCGCGCCGCCATCTTTGCGACTCCGTTTGCCGGCAAAGTTCGTGCTCAGAATATGAGGGTGAGCTCCCCCAAGGATGTAATTAGCGGTGGAGTTAAAAAAGACCACCCGGGCCATGATCTAACATTACTACACATATTATTTTTACCCCCGGCACCCGCTCGCCTTGAAGCTCCATCTATTTTCGGAAGCAAATTAATTTTAGATTGCGCGTAAGTTTGGGGGGAACGGGGGGGGGTTGCTTCGCACACCCCTGGTCGCCGATCTCCGTAAATTTAAGTTGGAGACCGAGGTGGATTTGAATCAACACACTCCTGTACAACCAGTGTTACGAATTTCGGTCCGCCGGCGTGGCCGATCAGCCACGTACTCAAATCGCTGACCGCATCTCCCACCGGAACGGACATTCAGTGCGTGACCCTCCCGGACTAACGCGCGGGATAGGTCACGGTGGTCCTTTTCGACCATACCACATCGTCCATGCCACCGCGAGGATAGGGTTGTTCGCGCAAATCCGACCTACCAAGTACCCAGCGCGTGGTTAACGGGGATCGTACCTCGCCGCTGCCGCGAAACGACCGCTTAGGCGGCCGTTCCGTTTATCGATAACCGAGCGGTTATCGCAGCCCTCGCGACGTGCATATTATTACCGGGTCGTTGACACCTCACTACAATTCCCTTCCGTGAATCAGAGATCGGACTTCAATTAAAAGGAAGACGAACGAAACGGGAAATACAGTTCACGACATACAATTTATTCCAGCACTCAGAAAGAGCAACACCCGCTATAACAGCCAATAGCATTAGCATACAATGCACGTATAACTGCAAGCAATAAACAAGAATTAAAACCTACACCTACACAATTAATTAGCAGGACTAAAAACAGTTAACTACTTTAAGGACCACGCCCACATACACGCATTCAACGAAGCAAAGGAAAGACCCGCCTCAAAGGCAATGAGTCAGACTGGCCCCGTGGCCTAATACGCGTGAACTAGATGAGCGCCAGGTTCACGAGACCGAAGGGTCCCACCCGCATCTTCGTGGCGCAATGGCGGCAAGCGCAATGTCAGCGTCAGCGCGCCTGGCTTCCGTGCCCTGGCGGGGTCGGCGAGCCTCCTCGGCGCTCCCGTCTGCCTTTCCCCGTCGGCTTCGAGCTCCGTCCCCGACTCGACTGCCCTGCCGACACTGTAGACTTGATTGTCCCCCGACACATCCGCCGCTGCCACTCCACTGCTTCCCATTTTTTTTTTCTTGGGTCGCTGCCGACGTACTGGCGCACCTTGACTTCGCGCCCAGCGGAGGGAGCTGCGCCGTGCTCGCACCTAAATATAAGCCCCGGGGGAGGGGCGTAGATGTAATTTTCTGATCACAGCGGGGTCGGAGGCGGGCTATGCCACCCGATGCTCGTCTTGGCGGAATGAAAAGGGAGCGTGAAGCCATTCCTGATCCGCTTTTCGGGGGCGAAAGGAACGCATTCACAGCGAAGTTCGGAGGCGGCTACACTACCCGATGCCGGTCAATTGGATGGATGAAAAGGGGCGTGAAGCATTCCTGATCCGATTCTTGAGGCGAAAGGAACCAATTCACAGCCCATGGTACGACGTGTGGTAGAAGGGAGGTGGTGGAGTTTGCGTGTTGGCGGGCTGTCGTTTGAGAAATGGCGGTGAAGCGATGTTTGCGGGTGGAGGTTGTGGAGGTAAAGAGGCGAAGGTGTGGTGTTTTGAGTTGTTGGCGGGCGTCGTTGAGAATGGCGGTGAAGCGAGTTTGCGGATCGAAGTTGTGGAGGTAAAGAGGCGAGGTGGTGGGGTTTTGAGTTGTTGGGGGATTATTGTCCAAATAATGACAAGAAAAGAAACGGCTAACTCAAGGACGCAAACCCGAATGAAACACGGAAATTTCCCTCTAAACAACGGTGGGGAAATCTAAACTACACAATTACTTATCGTCACTAACTGATCTAAGGACCCTTATGGTGTATCTGCGAATTTCCACGCCGTAACAATATGAAAGTGATCACGGAAAGGGGGGGGAGGGGGGGGGGGGGGGGGGGGGGGGGGGGGGGGGGGGGGGGGGGGGGGGGGGGGGGGGGGGGGGGAGGGGGGGGGGGGGGGGGGGGGGGGGGGGGGGGGGGGGGGGGGGGGGGGGGGGGGGGGGGGGGGGAAGGGGGGGGGGGGGGGGGGGGGGGGGGGGGAAGGGGGGGGGGGGGGGGTTGGGGGGGGGGGGGGGGGGGGGGGGGGGGGGGGGGGGGGGGGGGGGGTGAAAGCGATAACGGTTTGAAAGCGATACGGAATGAAAAGGATAACGTTTGAAGTGATAACCGGTATGAAAGTGATAGTATGACGATATGTATGAAAGTGATGTAATTATACGGTATGAAAGCGATACGTTAAAGCAAGATGAAGGTACATATGAAAGCGATAACTGTAGAAGTGATCTATGAAAGCGATAACTGTTGAAAGCGATAACGCTGAAGATACTGCAGAAGTAACGATGAAATAACGGTATGAAAGCGATAACGGTATGGAAAGTCGATAACGGTATTGAAAAGTGATAACGGTATGAAGTGATAACGATAACGGTATGAAGCGATAAACGTGTATGAAAGTTGATAACGGTAATAAGTGATAAACGGTATGAAATATAGTTGAAGCGTAACGCGATGAAAGCGATAACGGTGAAAGCGATAACTGTATGAACGATAACGGTATGAAAGTGATAACGGTATCGAAAGTGATAACGGTATGAAAGCGATAAACGAGAAGGTACTGGTTGAAAGCGAATAACTGTATGAAAGTGAATAACGTATGAAGCGATAACGGTTGAAAGCGATAACGGTATGAAAAGCAAACTAAACGGTATTTGAAAGTGATAACGGTATGAAAGTGATAACGGTATGAAAGTGATCAACGGTATGAAAGCGATAACGGTATAAAGTGATAACGGTATGAAAGCGATAACAGTAGTATGAAAGTGATAACGGTATGAAAGTGATAACGGTTATGAAGCGATAACGGTTGAAAGTGATAACGGTATGAAAGCGATAACGTATGAAAGCGATAACGGTTTGAAAAAGCCGATAAAGTTTGAAAGGATAAACGGTTGAAGCGATAACGGTTTGGAAAGCGATAATACGTTGAAAGTGATAACGGTAGAACGCGATAACGGTATAAAGCGATAACTGGTATGAAAGCGATAAGGGAAATAGAAAACGATAACGAGTATGAAAGTGATAAGACGTATTGAAAGCGATAACAGTATGAAAAAACGATAAACGGTATGAAAACGGTATAAAGGTATGAAAGTGATAACGGTATGAAAGTGATAACGGTATGAAACGATAACAGTATGAAAGTCCGATAACGTATGAAAGCGATAACGGTATGAAAACGATAATGGTAGAAATGAAACGATTTGAAAGCATAACTGTATGAAAGTGAGTACATGAAACAAACGGTATGAAAGCTGATAACGGTATGAAAGCTACGTATAAGTGATAACGTGAAAGCGAATAAGCGGTTATACTGATGAAGTGAATAACGATGAATAAGTATAAGTGATAACGTATGAAAGCGATAACCAGGTATGAAAGTGATAACGGTATGAAAGTATAACGTATGAAAGCGATAACAGGTTGAAAGCGATAACGGTTATGAACAGCGATAACGGTATGAAACATAACGATAAACAGGTTTGAAAGATACGCCGTTAGCTGATATAACCTGAGTGTGAAGTGATAACGTGATGAAAGCGATTAACGGTATGAAACGATAACTGGTATGAAAGCGATAACGGTTATGAAAACGATTAACGGTAAAGTGAAACTGTATGAAACTAACGGTATGAAAGCAGAAACAGATAAAACGATACGTATGAAAGCGAAATGTGATGAAATTGATAACGGTATGAAAAGGTGTAACGGTTAGAAGCGATAACAGTATGAAACCGATAACAGTATGAAAGCGATAACGGTTGAGCAGTAGAAACGGATAACGGTAGGAAAGTGAAACGGTATAAAGCGATAACGGTAGTGAAACGTATTGAAGTGATAACCGGTTATGAAAAGTCGATAACGGTATGAAAGGAACGCGAATATACGGATTGAAGCAAATAACGTGAAAGCTGATAGACAGGTTGAAAGTGATAAACGGTATGAAAGTGATAACGGTATGAAAGCGACTTATGAAATTAAACGGTATGAAAGTGAACGGATAAAGTGTAACATGGTATGAAAGCATAACTGATGAAAGTGATACGGTAGAAAACGATAACAGTATGAAAGTGATACATTAATGATCGGTATGAAAGGAGTACAGTATGAGCAGATACGTATGAATCGTTGACTAATAACATGAAACAGATAACGGTTATTGAAGTGGATAAAAGAAGCGGATAACAGTATGAAAGTCGATAACTGTATGAAAGTGATAACTATGAACGTAGTATGAAAGCAAAGTATAACGAAGTATGAAAGCGATAACGGTAATGAAACGTAACGATGAACAAGTGGACAAATATTAAAGCGATAACGGTTTGAAGTACGTAGAAAAGATCAGTATCGAATATGAAACTGTAACAGTGCAAGGTCCAGATAGTCATCCCTGGACGGCGAGGCGATGGTTTCGTACTCATGATCGTGTACCAAACACGAATCTCACTACTTCAGCAAGACTAAAATTCATTGTTAATACACAGTTGAGTTGGAAGTAAATAACCGTTCTCATGGGGAAAAGAAAGCTCCGTGTCGGAATACTTTGAAAAGTTACCGTTGTGTCAATGATGTGTAAGTCACAGATGGAATACAATGGATATTTGGCCATTGTGTATTTTTGGAACTTGCGTAAAAAAATTAGATTCTCATTTTGTTTTTTATTTTCAATTTATTGATAAACCGTTATGTTGTTACGAATCTGCCAGCCATGAGCACTCCAACATTCAGGTTCCTTATAGAAACAGTTATATGTAGATGTGTGTTTTGTAGTTAGGCGCCCGCTACCTGTGTCTAACGTGAATTACATGGTGCGCTGGCGGAGTTTCGTTGACAACAAATCTCCTTTCCTTCACTTCAGACACCTGACGCTGACCCATGGGCCAGTTGGCATCGTACGTGGGCGGAATTCTCGTCCTCAGACCGGACCTCGCCCAGAGTGCAGGGGCGTCGCCCTTTGTCCAATCACCTACATTAGAAGCACTTCCCAGACACGCACGGCCAATGAGAGTGTTGAGATTGCCGCAGAGGGCACTTTCCAGACACGCCGGCCAATGAGGGTTAATGGCCACAGAGGGCGACTTTCCCCATGACACCCGGCCAATGAGGTTGAAGATGGGCCACAGAGGGCGACTTTCCCAGAACACGCCGCAATGAGGGTTGAAGATGGCCACAGAAGCGACTTTCCCACACACGCCGGCCATTGAGGGTTTGGAAATGCCATAGAGTGCGACTTTCGCACGACACGCCGGCCATGAGGTTGAGATGGCGCAACAGAGGGCGACTTTCCCAGACACGCCGGCAATGAGGGTTGAGATGGCCACAGGCTCTGGTCTCCAGCTCACTTTCCTCGAGCTGGAAGCCTCAATAAAGACCCGACGGGGGTCCTTTCTTTGGATGTGTGTCTGTGTGTGGGCCCGTCTTCAAGTAGACAGTTGTTTACAGTGCCTTTGCTTACATTACCTGCCTTCTTTTAGTCGGTTTTAGACTATGCTCTCTGTTCCACCTCCCTTAATAAATTAACCCTGTAAATGTACCAGCTCGTTTCCTGTGCTTTTCCCTCATTGGCCGAGCAGGTGGTATTGAGAATTAGAAGGCCGTTCTGCCCGGTACAATATGTTCATGTTGGTCCGGTCGCGGCTTTGGTAACTTAGCTCGGTTACCCGAGATCCGAGTCGGTGATCGCGACTCGATTCGGACAAGTTCGCCAAAAGGGTGTATAGGTTTCAGTCCTGGTATTGGAATGGCAGTGAAGTATTAAGGTAAAAATTGGAAGTTAGACCAAGTAGGCGCCCTACCTCTACGCCGTCAAAAATGATTGAGCGACCACGAACCTACTACAAGTGACACCGCTAAGCCTTTCGGAGTTGTCGGCCCGAGAGTCCACGAACCACAGTTCCGGGTGTTCTGGGGAAGATGACTCCACGCTCCAGCTCCGGTGGTCGTTTACGCCATCCGGAACAACCCCGACGCAATAACCATCTAGGACCGAACTGGTATCGATCCGTGTATTATAAAAAAAAAGTAAACTACACCATTATCAAAAGAATACTATGAACCAAAATGCCTTATCTCCAGAATTTACTAAAGTTTGTGGTCAGAATTAAAAAACGGGGTCCCAGTCTAAGGGGTCCCCCCTCGTGGGGATTTTGTTGGGGTGGCGAGGGGTTCTGGAATGTCGTATTTTCAGGATAGGATGTTCCAGTAGATTTTGTGTCTTCATTGTCTTTGGCAGATAAAGAAATGAAATTCGTTCTCTTCATTAGCCAACTCTGGCCCAGGTTTGCATGATAAAGACATTTCATTCAGAAAATTGTCCATTGGGTGTCTAATAAGCAGGGGGGGGGGTCAGGACAATGGACAAATCGAGCAGCGCTACTTACAACAACCACAAAAGTTGTTTAAAAGGGATCAAGCAACATCGCAAGGAAACGAGAAACTCTGCAATTGTTCCGTGTGTAACAAGGCCTCTTTTTTCTCGTCATCAGGTTTAAATTATCACCAAAAAACCATTCCGGGATAACCCCAAAGTGTTCTGTGTGCTAACCGGCGTTATATCATCATAAGTTTAATAAACATGCAGAGTAATTCTGGGGATAAACCCCCAAAGTGTTGTCTGTTGTAACAAGGCGTTTACATCGAATCATCAATTTACATCGTAACAAAATATTCATTCTGGGGAAAGACCCCCAGTGTTCTGTTTGTAACAAGGCCTTGTAATTTTCCATTCACGGTTTACATAAACATAACGAAACATTCGGGGATAAACCCAAGTTGTTACTTGTAACAAGGCATGTCAATCTCATTTACATAAACATGAACGAATACATTCCGGGTAAACCCCAAGTGTTCTGTTGTAACAAGGCGTTTAATCAATCATCAACTTTACATACCATGAAACGATACATTCGGGGATAACCACTTAAGTGTTCTTTGTAACAGCTTATAATCAATCATCATTACAAAACATGAACGAATACATTCCGTGTGATAACCCCAGCAAGTGTCTGTATGTAACAAGGCTTATAATCATCACATTTACTATAAACATGAACGAATACATTCCGGAGTAAACCTCACAGTGTTCTGTTTGTCACACAACTTTGATTCAATCATCAATTACATAACACTGAACGAATACATCGGGAATAAACCCTTCAATGTTCGTTTTGTACCAAGGCGTTTCA
The DNA here is from genome assembly GCA_035128595.1 of Eptatretus atami. Classification (NCBI taxonomy): domain Eukaryota; kingdom Metazoa; phylum Chordata; class Myxini; order Myxiniformes; family Myxinidae; genus Eptatretus; species Eptatretus atami. Next base: position 73,508 of record JAXMNL010000185.1, on the reverse strand, counting down.
TCGAATCATCAAATACATAAACATTGAACGAACACATTCGGGGATAAACCCCACAATGTTCTGTTTGTAACAATGGCATTTGTTTCTTCATCATACTTTATCCTCATCAAAAAAATACACACGAAATAAACAGATGCGAGACCCAGAGACTTCTTGTGAAATAGCCGTGTATCAGGAAATGACCAAATACCGGAATTGGAAATGAGTCAAAAATACCCTGGAGTTGACGATGTAGACATTGTGTCAGTGACAGCTGGAGCAAATTGGAGTGATCGAAAAAAGAAGCCCTGATGATCTTCAAAAATTTCTCGGGAATGAAATATTACTACAAACTAACACCAGTTGGAGACTGCCTGGGGTTCCCCTGACGATCCTGAAAATCGCATCGGAACAAACTCTGAGAACAAAAAACTTCACGAAACTTGCTCAAAACAAACATACCCTTTACAAAATGGTTATGGATCACACACCACAACACACACACACACACACACACACACACACGCACACACAAACCACACACACAACCACATTAATCACTCAAACAATCACGAAAACATCACAAACAACACACAATCAAACACAATAAGTATAATTTTAAAACTGAACTGGAATGCTATTTTTGTTTTCTCAACTTTGGGATATTCTAAATCCCATATCTGTTGGTTTGTTCTTCCTCTTTTCGGAAGTTCTTCACATCACTTGTCAGGGTTTATTCTTTGCACGTTCTTTTGGAATCAGGTGTACAGGTGTGAACCATTAAATGTTTCTTTTTTCCCAAATCGTTTGGGCCTTCATTCTTTGATAACTTCCATGATTATTTTACAAGTTACACTACTCGCGACACAGGTTGCATCTTGGAGATAAGTTACATGCAACATACTGTCGTTGCGAAGGAGAAATGCTCTATTATCGAGGGAAAAACTCAAAGGACCTCGTGAATACGGGGCTGTGTTATTTATCTAAACTGTTTTCTCGTAACAGAACTGTTTCCGATGAACTGTATTTATATAATGTATTTACGATAAACCCGCTGTTTCTCGACTACCAGCTGGTCCGATCTAATTTGATAACTTTCCAGGTATAATGCTGGAGCCTGTGGATTGGCCTTTTCAAGGTTTGATATTGTTACAGTCTGTGGAAATTCACAGATCACCATTCAGGTTCCCCGAAGGTCAGTTATTTAGGTAAGTGTGTGTTCTAGTTAGATTCCCCACCGATGCATAACGGGCATTGTTGTTGCCGGGCTGTGCCCTTTGAGGTAAGTGTTATTCTTTTCTGTCTTATTTGGAAACAAACATCTCCTCAACCATCTTTTCCACAACAAACAAACATCTCCTCACATCTTCTTCACAACAAACAAACATCTCCTGCACCATCTTCTCCACAACCGCCATCTTCCTCACATCTTTCCACAACCGCCATCATCTCGCTCACCATCTTCACTCGTCGGGGTGAAGCCGGTGATCTCACCACGTGCCGGCGTGAGCGGTGATTTCAAAGCACGGCCGCGTTGACGGCAAGATCGATCAAAACGGCGAAAGGGGCGGAGCCAGCCCGGGGGTGAAGGGTCGAAGGTGAAGGGCCGAAGCCCTCCGGGGCTATAAGGGCCGCGTTCGCTCGCGTTAATCAGAACGATACGAGTTGGAGTGAGTGGGAGCTGGAGAGAGGAGCTGGTGGTGAGTCGGGAAGAGCGCTTGGAGAGAGGTTCGAGTTCGGCGCTGAGCTGGTGTGGTGGAGTCGGGGAAGAGCCGCTTGGGAGAGCGTTCGAGTTTCGCGCTGTGCTGGTGTGGTGGAGTCGGGAAGGAGCGCTTGAGAGAGCGTTCGAGTTCGCGCTGCGCCGGTGTGGTGGAAGTCGGGAAGAGCGCTTGGAGAGAGTGTTTCGAGTTCGCGCTGCGTGGTGTGGTGGAGTCGCAGTTGGGGTGGGGAGCTGGGAGAGTTCGGAGGTTGGGTGCGGCAGAGACACGAGGGCTCCGACCAGGTAAGCCCGCTCCGGTCATCTCGAGCCCCTTCGGTCCTCCCCGGCTCCGAGCAAATTAATAAAGGCACGAGCCGGTTCTTCTTTCTTCTGGGGTTTTTGCAGGAAAGTCTGTGGCGCCTTTGTCATAAATAACAAACTGATAAGTCATGTATCATAAATAAATAGACATTCGAGTTTTTTTGGCTCGTGTCTTGTCCCATCCCCCCATTCATTGCATATGTGCATTGAAATAAAGACCCCCTTGTTGAATGTTCACCTGCTCGTTGCGTCCCTTCCACCATTGACTGCCATAATTGCGTCGGAATATTACTGGCTGATTATAAAGCCGATAAACGTACATCTGGTTCCGACGGGTACTTGGGGATATAAAACGCTCGGCAATCGCATACGGAACGAACGTGCTTAAGCGGCTCGTTTCGTGCAGGTCCGTTTGAGGTACAAACTCCCGCGGCATTTTTTGTCTCGGTCGCGAATAATTAGGTTACATCGACAATTTTCGGCGATCACTGTAGCGCGTGGACAGAAGAGTTGGCTGGTTTATGGTGTGTTAAAAACACCCGTAGCTGGGTATTCGGCGTTGATCCGAAGCTGACGACTAGATTGGCCACGTCGGTGGCGCACGCGCCGCAATCTGTCTAAAGGCGGTCGTCGCGCAACGCCGGAGTGGCGAAAATCTACAACAATATTAATCGGAAAAGTGGTTCCAGTTATGGCCATTATTTACAAACCAATGACAGGACACGTGCTTATGACGTCACAATTGACGTCACAACTCTTCTCATTTGATATGACGTCCACAATGACACTGGGGACCTGAGTATGTCTTTTCAGTTTGATATCGTTCTCTTCATCCGTTTCCAGTTGTTCCCAAGTGTGGCCAATATTTTTTTTTTATTTTTTTTTTTTTTTTTTTTTTTTTTTTTTTTTTTTTTTTTTTTTTTTTTTTTTTTTTTTTTTTTTTTTTTTTTTTTTTTTTTTTTTGTTTTTTTTAATTTTTTTTTTTTTTTTTTTTTTTTTTTTTTTTTTTTTTAATTTTTATTTCCCAAACCAATGACAGGACACGTTGCTGCGTGAAGGCGTGGCGTTAGGGAAAGATCCTCAGCCACGTTCCCCATTACGGTTATCAACGTATGGAACTTCCGGATAGTGATGACACTGTATTGTAATAAATTTTCTGATAAAATACAATGCCCATCCAGTCTCGTTTACGAGTGAAGGAACGGCCTGTGTGGTTGTTCGAAAGTTTTTTTTGCACGTACGGGCACGCGGAGTGAAGAACGCCTGTGATGGTTGTTGTTTCTGGCACGTGGTTTGAAGTTCAAAAAAAAATTTTTTTTTTTTTGCACGAACTGGGCCACGCACGTATGGCCACGCAGGTACGGGCACGCGAAGCGAAGGAACGGCCTGTGTGGTGTTATTTGGCACGAGGTTTGAAAGTTTTTTTTAATAATATTTTTATTTTTTGCGCGGTACGGCCACAACGTAACGGACACAGCACGACATATCAGGTCCCCAAGCGTCAATTGTGACGTCATTTCAAACGAAGAAGAAGAATTGTGACATCATAGCCCGTGGCCATATTATTACCAAAACCAATGACAGACACGAATGCTATGACGTCCAATCTTACTTCGTTTGATATGACGTCACAATTGACAGCTGGGGACCTGAAGTAGTGCTTTTCAAGGTTTGATATCGTTCTTCTTCATCCGTTTCAGCTGTTTCCCAAGTTATGTCCTTTATTTACCAAACCAATGACAGGACCGTTGCCTGGCGTGGCGTGGCCGTTGGGAAGAGATACTCAGCCAGCGTTCCCCATTACGGGGTACAACGTATGGACTTCCGGAGAGTGATGACACTTGTATGTAACATTTCTCATAAACACAATGCCCAATCCAGTCGTCGTTTACGAGAGCGAAGGAACGGCCTGTGTGGTTGTTTGAAATGTTTTTTTGTTTTTTTTTGCACGTATGACCCACACATACGGGCACGCGAGAGGCAAGGAAACCGGCCTTGTGTTGTGTTTGAAAGTTTTTTTTGTTTTTTTTTGCACGTATGACCCAACACATACGGGCCAGGCGAGAGCGAAGGAACGGCCTGTGTGTTTTTGAAAGTTTTTTTTTTTTTGTTTTTTTTTGCTTGGCCCACCGTACGCCGCGAGAGGGGCGCCTGTGTGCTTGTCTGTTTTTTTTTGTTTTTTTTCTGGCACGTATGGCCCCGTCGGGCACCGAGCGGGAACGGCCTGGTGGTTGTTGTTTCGGCACGGGTTTGAAAGTATTTTTTTATTTCATTTTTTGCACGTACGGCCACAGCACGTACGGCACGCACTAGTTTAATAAAAAAAACACATGGATACACAGGAAGAAAGAGCAATTAGAGATTGCAGACCCTCGCCAGGACTTGTTTTGTTTGGTGTTATTGTACTTTTATGTTGTGTATATTGGGTGACGTTTTGTGTACTGGTGTGTTACAATAATGACAAGAGACATTATAGAATGCACTGGTAACTGCTGGCAGTGATGACGCGGTTCAGAAGTCCGCTGTTTGATGCAACCCCAACTTTAATCGGACCTGACCCTGACCCATGAAGTGTTTTTTATTATTATTATTTAATTATCAAATTGTATTAGAATGGATTAAAATAAATTAAATCAAATCAAATGGAAAGACCAACAGATACAAGTTCTGGCATTGAGTATATCACAGTAAGGAACTCAAACAAGCAAAAAAATAAAAGATGAATCTCAGTAGGAACCGGATATTATTCGCATTTCAATGCTTGTTTACTCCTCCCCTCAAACATCCAGGAAAGCTAGTGAGGCTGATTAAAATTAATTTAAAAAAACCTATTGTCATCTGACCACTGATCCACCAAGTTTTGTGAAAGTCCATCCACAACTTTTTTTTTCAGGGTTCTCAAGGGTGAGTTCTCAAGAATGAAAAATGACGATTTTAGAAACTTGACCTCAGATGACCTTTGACCTCAAAATCAATTGGGTTCTCAGATGAGACTACCT